>JAXGGA010016688.1:0-26119 GCA_038373865.1 Uloborus plumipes | reverse complement strand
AGTAAGAAGTAGGACCACCGCGGACAGCGATGCACGAAGAAACACGTCTAGGCATGGAGTCAATAAGCCTGCGGATGGTGTCCTGAGGGATGGCACTCCATTCCCTTTCAACCATTTGCCCCAGTTCGTCCTCTGAACGAGGCAGTGACAGGTTCTGCAAACGGCGTCCAATCACGTCCCACACATGTTCGATTGGTGACAAGTCAGGAGAGTATGGTGGCCAGGAAAGCATCTGTACACCTCGTAGAGCATGTTGGCTGATTCGAGCACTGTGAGGCCGGGCGTTATCCTGTTGAAAAATTGCATTTGAAGGTAGGGGATTGCCACCGGCCGCAGTACATTATCTACATATCGTTGGGCCGTCATAGTGCCCCGAATACGAACTAGAGGTGATACGGAATTGTATGCAATAGCGCCCCAAACCATTATGCCACGTTGTCGCGCTGTGGGGCGTTCCACAGTTGCTGCCGGATTCGATCTTTCTCCACGTCGACGCCACACACGTATGCGATGACTATCGCTGGACAAACAGAAGCGGGATTCATCTGAGAACACTACGGTTTGCCATTCTACCATCCACGTCGCTCTGGTCCGGCACCATTCCAAACGTTGGAGTCTGTGCTGTGAGGTCAATGGCAGTCTTCTTAGCGGGCGCCGTGATTGCAGGCCACGTGCAACCAGTCGACGGGAAATGGTTCTGGTCGACACAGGAACATCCAGGGTATCCTTGCACGTGCTGCAGAATCGACGTACAAGTGACTTGCGGGTTCCGCCACAGCTTGTCGGTGAATCCGTCGATCCAAGCGGTCTGACGTCACTCTGGCTGCACCTGCACCCCTCAATGTGGCTACATTTCCTCTTTCCAACCATCTCCGACACAGCCGATGCACAGTGCTTGCATCCATGTGGGTATCAGCTGCAATTTGGCGTATGGACCAACCTCCCCTTCTCAGTCCGATCACCATACCCCTTGTAAAGTCGTCTATATGCTGGAAGTGTCTTCGTTGAGGACGGCGTGGCATTTCCTCCTATCACACGTATCCTTCGAGACAAAAACCAAATTTCTCCGATAACACTGTTCGACAAAAAAAAACCTTGAAAATGCTTCTGGTATTTTGAAGGCTGATTCTTATGTAAAATGACCCCCTGAATCCGAATATGACCCCCGTTTTCCCCCATCACGTCCCAATTTTTTTTAAAACGCCCCCCTTTTTTTTTCATTTTTCCTTAGTTTCAGGGCTATAATATTTTTTTTGGAGGGGAAAGGAGCCTTATATTCACCAATAAATTTTTTTGGATGTCAAGAGAGACTCAAAGTTTAAAATCATGAGCACCGAGAAAAAATCGGGGAACTTGGGGGGGGGGGCGTGGCCCCCCAAAATATTTGAAAAATCACCAAAAACGATCTTTTTATTCTAGTTTCTTTAAAAAGACCTTTAAAACATTTTTTTCGGTGCAGAACCAGAGTATAGGATCCGCTCCTATGGCTCCTGGGTCAGAAAAAATTTTCACGCTGTAAAATTTTTTTAAAAAAAATAAAATAATGCTTTAAAAATCGCACTTTGCACTCGAGTTTTAAAGCAGGTCTTCAGCCAAAAAAAAAACAAAATTGTGGCTGATTCTTATGTCAAATGACCCCCTATTTCCAAATATGACCTCAGTTTCCCTCCTCCACCTCTCTTTCCAGAGAGTCCCCCCCCCCCCAATTCAGAGTCATTTTACTAATTCGGAGGGGAAAAGTACATTACGTAACCCGTTAACATAATTCTAAAAGGCAACAGAGGTTCAAAGTTCAAAATCATGTACATGTGTACCAAAAATATAAACTAGGGCGGTATACCTCCCCCCTCCCCCCCCCCAAAAAAAAAGAAAAGAAAATTCAATACTCTGATTTTTCACAAAAAAAAAAAAAAAGGTTTAAAACGTCTCTTAGAAAAACAAGAAAAGAAGATTTTTTTTTTGGGGGGGGGGGGGTACACCGCCATAGTTTATATTTTTGGTACACATGTACATGATTTTGAACTTTGAACCTCTGTTGCCTTTTAGAATTATGTTAACGGGTTACGTAATGTACTTTTCCCCTCCGAATTAGTAAAATGACTCTGAATTGGGGGGGGGGGGGACTCTCTGGAAAGAGGGGGTGGAGGGGGGAAACTGAGGTCATATTTGGAAATAGGGAGTCATTTGACATAAGAATCAGCCACAATTTTTTTTTTTTTTTTGGCTGAAGACCTGCTTTAAAACTCGAGTGCAAAGTGCGATTTTTAAAGCATTATTTTATTTTTTTTAAAAAATTTTACAGCGTGAAAATTTTTTCTGACCCAGGAGCCATAGGAGCGGATCCTATACTCTGGTTCTGCACCGAAAAAAATGTTTTAAAGGTCTTTTTAAAGAAACTAGAATAAAAAGATCGTTTTTGGTGATTTTTCAAATATTTTTGGGTGGGCCACGCCCCCCCAAGTTCCCCGATTTTTTTCTCGGTGCTCATGATTTTAAACTTTGAGTCTCTCTTGACCTTCAAAAAAATTTATTGGTGAATATAAGGCTCCTTTCCCCTCCAAAAAAAATATTATAGCCCTGAAACTAAGGAAAAATGAAAAAAAAGGGGGGCGTTTTAAAAAAAAATTGGGACGTGATGGGGGAAAACGGGGGTCATATTCGGATTCAGGGGGTCATTTTACATAAGAATCAGCCTTCAAAATACCAGAAGCATTTTCAAGGTTTTTTTTTTGTCGAACAGTGTAATTAGTCTGGCAGAAAAACCAACATGAACAGAGCCCACTTTTCAACTTCATTCTCTTATATCTTACTTCACGTGCGTCGGAGAGCTGCGCATTTCATATCATTTGCATAACTCAGTAACGTGCGTCTACGGTAAAATTTGCATGAATTTCTGACCACTCCTTCTTGGTGTTGCATTTTCAATGTCGAACAGTGTATTTCTGATCAATATTTTCTAATCAATATACAAAAAAAAGTAAGTAATAAAAATTGATCGCCCCTCCCTTGAAAAGTTTCTAGATCCGCCCTTGTCCGTGACGTTGTATGAGTTTTTTTTTTTTTTCCAACCCTTTCGTGCTCATTAATTTACCTGCTTGACGTCGTACACGAGTTATAATTTTTCCCAATACTTCCGGGTTGATTCCAAAGAAAACCCAAGGGGAAAAAATATATTATTAATTTACATATCCGCTACTTTAAGTCGTATGGCAGAAAAGACTGTGCCAACATGAAGACTGAGAAATTACGAACCTATCGACAGACACCTGGTTCGAGGTCAGTTCACTGGCGTTCTGTGAAAAGTAAGGATGACAAAGATGGATTTTCGGGCGCATTTTTTCATTAAAAAACATTAGCCGCCACAACAGCTGCATCCCGCCTGCAACGGGTTTGTGTACACCATCTACGGAGGTGTATTTTGAGTTTTCAGCTTGGAGCACCTCCAGAACCGTCCCATTCCCAACAGTACATTTTGGGGTTTCGCCGGACGGCGATCTCTTGAAACCGATCTATTCGATATTGGAAGAGGCGAGCCACGAGCCCTTTTTGAGATCGACTTTACCTTGAACAGTTCCAATTAACGCTTCACCAAAGATAAATGACGCGTGACCTTAAGGCAGAAAAAAAATAATAAAAAATAGGTAGGATTAGCTAGAAAATTGTTCGTAACTTGCTTCGTTCATTAAAGTTTTTCCTGCCTGCGTGATCTCATTTCAAGTGAAGCGGTCCCTTTTTGGTTCAAGGTTACCCGCCATATCTACATGGTCAAGCTGTACTCCGTGCTTGACATTTCTGTATCTTAGCCTTGGAGTGAAAGAAACAGAAGGAGATTTTATGATGCGACTGTAAACTTCTTTATCTTTCTCTCATTTTGTATAAAATTGCTGAAGAAACCGGATATTTCGCGTTTAGAGGCGGTCTTAGGCCGATTGGCCTCAAACGGACTCTGAGCCGATAAACAACTTTTTTTTCCTTCAATTAAATTGAAGAAAACAAATTGTAGGGGGTCCGGGAGGGAACCATAAATTTTTACCCCCCCCCCCCCCCGGTAAAGATTTTGAAACATCCAAATGAAATTCTGCTGTCTGACAAATTGCTGACATCAATCAGCAGAGAGGAAGAGTGAGGGAGAACAAAAGATAATGCATCATCATTTACTGACACCGACTTTCGGTGCAGTTTTTGATCATCTCCTATTCCACCCTTTTAAGCACAAACGCATTGAAATATAAAATAATCAATTAAGAAAAAGCATTGAATTTTTCAATAGAAATTGTGCATAGATTCATAACTCTGATGACGTGAGTGTAACATTCTGGCTTTTTGGTCAATTCATAGTGAACACTTAGCAAGACACAAAATTAATTGGAGCTTCGCAAAAATTTCAAAATTGCGCTTGTTGTATGCAAAGAAAACTTTTTAAGTCGGGGGAGAGGAGGACTGTGCCCTCCAGGACTCTTAACTGACAGGTTCTGGCTAAGCTATAGCTTATAAGGTAAAGAGCATATCAAAACAAAAGGGGAAAATTGCTTACCTAGTATTTTCTATTTAGCAACGCACATACAAATATACAAGTGCATGTAAAATGCATTCTTAAATGCAAAATAAATTCGTTATATTTTATCCCTGTTCCCGCCTCAAGCAACAGAAGCTGTAGTGCATCCATATATTCATACAAATATAAATAACAATTTTAATGTTTCAAAAGGCTATAACAAGGTCTCATTTGATTGTCATCCACCGGAAAGGTATCACCCGGTCCAAACACTCCCCTCCCCCTCCCCAAGCGATGCTACAAGGTTTGATACATTATATATAACTTTAAATATTGAGCGAAATTTCAGAAAGAAAATATTCATATTTTTCGAAAAAGGATATATATTTCTGATGTCACCCGGGGGGACCGTCTCCCCCCCCCCCTCCCTCTCTCCGTAGCGACACTACTGCTTAAATATGTTATAAAATGTTTCAGGATTTCAATATTTATATTTTCGGAAAATCTTGCATTCGTTATGGGTGTCTCCCCCTCTCCCCCTAGAATTATGTCTGCCGGCTCAAATGCCACCGTACTGGTGCTGCTGTTTTTTGGTAGATAAAATGAATTTGTGCAATGTTGGATAAAAAATTCCAAATCGAAGAACCTTTCATAACAGTGGCGTATATAGGTTTTTATTTCGGAGGGGGCTCATATAATCAAGCTTAGCTCCCCCCCCCCGCAGTTTTTTTTTTTTTTCGCTATTACTGTAAAACAAGTGGAAATTTTCAAATTGAATTAAAATATTGTAATTTTTGGAAAAGATAGAAAATTACGAAGTTTTAAAATTCCCTCCGAAACTTTTTTCAAAATTAAAATTATTTATGCTACCTTTTTTCAAAATTGAAACCTTAAGCCATCTTTACTTTAGACCATCTTTGGTAGTGACGTTAGCAAGGACTCTCTCCCGAAATGTTTCGAAATTAATGTTTTAAAAACACTTTTATTTAGGTTATCTTTAATACCGTCAAGAGAAAAGGCAGGATTCGGGCGCTGTGCCCCGAAATTTTGCGGCATTGAAGCTTCAAGAATGCAATTTTAAGCTCTATTTTTTGAAACTGAAGGTTCAAAATTTTACTTTTAGCAGAGGTGCCCATTACCCCCAAGAGCAAAAACTTATCATTCAAGAATTCCACGAAAATCCCTCTAAAAACGAGAGCCACACGTGAAAGAAAAAGAAAACAAAAAAACTTTTAAAAACGCCCCTTAAAAATAATTCAATAGCGCCGCTTACGCCATCATGATTCTTGATAGGAACAACTGCTTTTAGGCTTTGTCTGACAACATTTAGGATAATAAAAGGATTTAGGGACTCTTCTGAAAATTTTTGGGCATAGAGACTGTAATTCGCGAGCTCTCTCTTTTCCAAAAACACATTTTAGAGCTAAAGACTATAGAAAAGTAAGGGGGATATCAACTACCGTTAACTGTTTGAATTTTAAATCTCTAAAATGCCATTTGAGGCAATGTTTGACCAAGGTATTGAAGAAGAAGCGGGAAAAGAACTCTCTTCCGAAAATTTTTGGATATTGAAATCTTGAAACTGCAATTAAATTACACGTTGTAAAAGCGAAATTTTAAGATCTCAGCCTTCTTTGAATACATGCTTGGCGGATATACGGGCCTCGACTTCCTACCCTAAACCCGCCACTGAGAAGGCAGTCTATTCTTTAATTTCATCACTGGTAAAGAGATTGAAAATTACGTGCCCCTTCTAGCTCGGCCGGCTTGGACTTCTACCTCTTTTCGATTTTATTTATTTTTTTTTTTGTTAGAAATTATTTGTGAAAAAACTAAAACCAAAAATGATTGCACTTTATTTTAAATTTCTTACTGGGAGAAATACTTACACTGTATTTTAAAATTTCTTGCCGGGGAGAAATGATTACACTTTATTTTAAATTTATTGAGTGTAGCATGATTTTAAAGACTCTTATTTCCTGACTGCCTAGAAAAAAAGGAGGAATGAGAAGAAAGAGAGAAACGTAATTTGCTGACTAATAATCTACGTTGAATATTTTTCATTTAAAGATTTCTATTCAAAATGATTGGGATTTTTTCTATGCGTTTTCTAATTGAAATATCTTCATTTTCCCAAGACACGTTCTTTTTTCTCTTGAGTAAAGCGCAAGGGCTCCCTGACCCTCTTGGGTTGCACCACTTCCTGGTGCCATCTAACGAATTATTATTAGCAATAATTATTTATTTATTTATGTATTTCAAGCTAAAAGGATGTAAATAATTTAAGAGTAAACTAAAAAGGAATAATAATAACTACCTTTATTAAAAAAAAAAAAAAAAAAAAATCCGATTTTTTTTTCGGGGGGGGGGGTGGGACATAGGAGGGAAAGACCCTTTGGAGTTTTCCCTTATATACACCTTTGAAAACAATGTTAATAGAGAGTGGGCTTTTTTCTTAAGAATTTTTTTTTTGTTTGTTTGTTTTTTTTTGAGCAAACACGAACCGAACACCTACTTTTGAAAAAATCTTTCTCGATTTCGGGGGGGGGGGGTCGGCGGGCCCCCTCGGCCCTTCCCCCCTTAAATACGCCCTTGTTTCATAAACACTTAAAACCGTTATTGTGTCTCCTATACTGCCGTGCTAAGCGCAGAAGTCGTATCTGCACTTTTTGCTCCATGTGGCACCCCCTAGACAGTGACACCAGAGGCTGGGCCCCCCCCCCCCCCTCCCCTTAGCGACGCTTCTGAGGTAAAATTTAACTGGTGATATATAATCTAAAGTGTGGTGCTACTTTTAGTCTACTTTACGGGGAAAGAGAGGTTTCTGGAATTTTATCGAAATCAATTATTCCATTAAAATGTGGTCAAAACAAATGACATAATGGGGCCCTCAATGAAAAATTCTTAATGATTGTGGTCAATTAGTACGGTGTTTAAAAACAGGGGGATAACCCTTGTTGGGCCTCATTATAGCATTGACCAAGACGAAATTGTACCAAGACAAAAAACTGTCTTTAGTGTTAATTTGTGTGTGTGTGTGTGTGTATTTTTTTTTTTTTTTTTTTTTTTTTTAGAGAATAGGAGATATACAGATAGTATTAGAATGCAGAACAAAACCTTACCTTTAGAACTGCCAGCCATTTCTGTTATATGATGCATTCTATTAAATTCTTTACTTTATGCTTATGTCTATTCTTGTTGTTGTCGTATCATAGTTAATTAGTAATCACTATGAAGTTTGGAGTGCCATTGCCTCGAGAGATTGGCCTTCTTTATTAACATTTAAGAGAACACAAGAAAGATTTACAACACAAAGAGAGGAAATAACACCTAGGGCGACAGCGCTATTCACATAACGACCGTTCGAACCGAATTTTTTTTGCTGCGAAACTGGTTTTCGGAATCCGTTGCTATGACAGCACGCCGAATAATCGGCTTCCGTCACCGTTCTAGAGTGCTTGGTGTCGTCGACTCCGACAGCCGTCCGGTTTTTTGGCAGCGATTCTTCATCCCTTGTAGGTGTGAGTCACGTGAATTTCGGACGGAGTTACTGCGAATCCTCGAAATTTTTCACCTCCGTCCGTTACGTTCGAAAAACCACTTCGTTCGGACGGACGCGATGCTCGTATTGTGAATAGAAGGGTCATTTACACTATGTCCGAACGACACGTCCGTCACGATTTTTCTTCCCCAGCGGACGGACGTACGTCCTCCAAATAGGGAGAGGCATTCATACTGTGCAGACGAACAACAAGCACGTGACTGTATTCGTCCTTGAATTCAGATGGCTCTTGTACTCGGCTCTGATTGTTTGCTGGACGGACGACCGTCACGACAAATATCTACTTTCGCCGTACGTCGACGGGTTCCGATTGTGACGGCCTGCTGTCATGGCAACGTTGATCGAAAACTGGTTTCTGGGGAGAAAAATCGTGACGGACGTGTCGTTCGGACATAGTGTAAAGGGTCATTTACACTATGTCCGAACGACACGTCCGTCACGATTTTTCTTCCCCAGCGGACGGACGTACGTCCTCCAAATAGGGAGAGGCATTCATACTGTGCAGACGAACGACAAGCACGTGACTTTATTCGTTCTTGAATTAAGATGGCGCTCGTACTCGGCTCTGATTGGTTGCTTGTTTGCTGACGGACGACCGTCACGACAAATATCTACTTTCGCCGTACGGCAACGGGTTCCGATTGTGACGGCCTGCTGTCATGGCAACGTTGAGGCTCCATTTCTATTAAAAAATGCTTTAGAAGTGAGATAATTTCGTTGCAAGATTTACTAGAATGTTTGTTTTGATTGTGTTTGTTTAAAAATTGATCATGCTAATTAAATTATAACATTATTCTTTGATGCTTTCAGAATGAGCCGAGCGCATAAGGACTGAAAAACGAAATGGCCGTGACGTATCGAGTGGTGACCGACCTTTCCTTAAAGTCGAGTCTCTTTAAAAATGATTTTTTAAAGGTTTTATTCATTTATTATTGATCTTAGTGCAAAAATATAGATTTCCGACCCTTAACTAGCTGTTGGTATGCATTTATAAAGAAAAAAATCTCATTTTGTTCTGTAGTAGGTGTTTATTATTTTTTTTTTCTTTTCAACTAACTCGTACTTTCTTCATAAACTGTAAGTACTTTTTATGTATGTATTTGTTGTTCTGTGTCACTGTATATTTTGATTGTATCTTGTAAAAAAAAGAGGGTAATGCCAATCTACATTGTATATATATGTAAGGAAATCGTTTTTTATACTTATTTATCTCATTTAGGTTTAAAAGTATTGTATCTGTTTTGAACTGGAAACTGGTATTCTTGAAAATAAATTTCGTATTACATTGATATTTCAGGTTAAAACTTCGATTGGCTCTTTTGTAATATAATTTTTGAATTTCTGTCGACTAAATGACAGTTTCAGAAAGGTTAACCTTCTTTGCAAAACACATTAAATACGTGTATACTCACATCGACTTTTTCTTTATCTTTTCAGATGAAACACAGAAGAGCAAATGAAAGTCACTTGAACTGAAATGGTAACATTTTTCTTTATTCCCTTCTTCCCTTTCAAACGATAAGCAAATCAAACATTCGATTACTTATTTATTCCCATTAAAACTTGTATGTGTGTGTTTTTTAAAACCAGTGGCGTAGGAACTTAGTAAAAACAGGGAGAGCCCGGTGGCGGCGCAATGCCAGATATTGGCACATTCTTGGGGGGAGGGGTGGGGGCAAGACACATTTTTTTCACTTTAGGCACGTTAACTATAAAGTGGTTAATTTTCGAATTGACATTTTTTCTGAATAAAAGTAATTTTAAAGCATTACTAATATCTCTTTCATCAGAAAGACAACAAGTTTAAGTACACTTTTACATTTTTAATATGAACTTAGTTTTAGATGTAATATTTGCTCAGAAATAGGATGTCTCAAACTTCTCTCCCGGAAAAATTTCCAAATGGTAATTTTAAAACAATGACTTTGGAAGAATTTTTTGTGACTTTTTACCTTTTGAGGATGGAAATTTTTTGAAATAGAAGTCTTGAAAGCGATTTGTAGGCCATCTTTCTTCACATTAGGGACAGGAACTGGTTTGGCAAAATCATCCAGGGCAATTTTTCTAAATTGTAGGTTTAAAAACGTAATTTTTGATAATGTTGAGAATATGTGAAGTTCCTGAGAATGGAACAGTTTTTAAAAAATGCGTTTGTTCCTTTAATTTGAACAGTACTGTAGATCATTTTTGAAAACAGGTTTGAGTAATGTTTTACCTACAAAAGTTGTAGTAAGAAAATTTTCCCGGGGAGCTGAGCCGATCTGAAATATTCCAGGGGGAGCCCGAGCTCCCCTTGTTCAAGACTATTAAAAGCTCTAAAAAGGAGAAATTTTTATGGTAAGCGTATAAAGAATAAGTTATTTAATTTAAGTCTAAAAGGAGAACTGGCTGGAAGAATCAGGGGATTTGGTTGAAAACCTGGAAAATTAATTTGCTTTTGGTAGCTACCCTAGTGTGTTTGTAACGGAATCTAGCAAGATAATTTTCACCCACTTCATGTGATAGGATTCTTTTAAAATTTGGTATGCAACTTCAGACCTAATAGCAATGCAATATTCTACAATCAAATCAACTAATTCACCACTAATAGTTTTCCTATTGACCAGACTTATAGTAGACCTGAGTTATGGTTTTCTCTACTACTAAGTTTCAGTTTCTAAGTTGTAACTGGCAGAAGAGTATGAATCAGTTTTTCTTTTCAACTTGGATAAACCTACTGATCATATGAAGTCGAGACAGGAACTTTGATAACTTGCATAGTAAAAAAAAAAATTGAAATGAACTCAAACATTAAAACAGTTAAAATCCTTTTATTTACATGCAATTTGTATTAAGACGGCAACACGTCTTGCCTCAAGTCAATAAAAACAGTTGTTGAAACACATTAAAATCATTTTCTTTTTTTATATATACAACGCTTTTTCATGATTTACTCAATACATCCTTTTCCATTTCAGTCATCAAGTCTTTCCAAGGATCTTCCAGCATTGACGGATGCACATACTGTCGAATGTCATCGGAATGTCCAGGGTTGGAATCGCTGGAGTTCGGACTCTGGTAGCTCCGTTTACCCTTCAAAAGAAAAAAAAATCATAAGTCAACCAAAATTCTTTGATTCGAAAAGTGTACTTGTTCCATGTCACCATGTTTCCTCATACTTACTAAAAACAAAACTAGCTCACTAAATAAAAAAATAAATAAACATTTGTTTAATTTGTAATTATTTTAATACTCATTTCACATTTGTGTACTCGTCACATGGTGTACAGCGAACACTGCGTACCCCAAAGCATACGAGCTATCTTTACCCTAGTTTGAACCAAGATATTCTAGTCCTCTGATTGGCTATTCGGAAACGTCACCGTATGAGGTCACTCTAATACTGTTTTCTGACCTTTCCAAAATAATTCTAGATTGCCTTCCGCTGAATACGAATTAGCATTTGCAAATGAGATCTTTAATAAAATGCAATAAACAAAATCAGTTTTCTTATTTCCAATTTATTTCGTTCTTTAGAAAAATAAACGCTGCTTTACTTCGCTTATCTAAGAATGCACTGAATTGGTTACCCATAGTTTAATATGAGTTATAAACTGTGTTTCCATCTCATCTCAAAGCAACAATCGGACATTTAAGCCTCAGAACAGTAGTAAGATAGCATGGCCAGTCATATTATGGGGTCAGGAGGACAAAATTGCCCCTCCCCCGATTTACAGAAATGAATGTGTTTACAAATAAGTGGTTGTTGCTTTGTTTGTTTTTTGGCATGATTTGCATTGAATATGACCTGTAACGCCTGACCCACCCTGGAAAAATTCAAAATGGCAGGTCTAAACAAAGCCTACTGCAGACCTGCCAACTCTCCCGTTTTTCACGGGAAACTCCTGTTTTTTACTCCATTCTCCCGATTGTGCGTTTGAGTATCGATTTCTCCCGTTTTTATTCCATTTTTGTATTTTCTTTTTTGTTTAAAATTGAGCAATATTTTCATCTGTAAAATATAGTCATTTCAGCCCCAATAGATGGCGTGGCTGGCAACGGTGATCGTAAGGGAAAATGTGCAATCTTTTTGCATCCATTACAGGATTTGAAAGTTAAGCTTTCAGATAATTTTTTAGTAGGCTGCAAAGCGATAATTAATATTTTTTCGTGTTATTTTTCATCCAAAGTTTTTTTTTTTTTTCAACGTTTTTCTTTGAAAATGTCGGCAAAATTTGCAAAAACTGGCGATTTGTTTCAGTTCTCTTCAGATGAGACGATAATTTTGATTTAGTTATCATTCTTAACATGAACTTTATAATTGTGTAGTTTTAGTAGACTAAAAAATGATAAAAATTGAGATAGTAAAAAAAATTGCTAGTAAATGATGCATACTTTTTTAAATGAAATTGTACAAACAGCGCAATGAACTGTTCAATGCTGAAGTGTACTAGCAAATAAATCATTTTTTCCAGGCTTTTTTTGCCAAAATTTTCCGGAGGGGAGGAGGGGGGGACAAAAAGTATACTCAATGGATATTATATTGGAAAACGGCAAAAATCACACAAAAATGTCCATCAACCCTTTTCTATTTCCATATATTATCAACCCTCTGTATGCAAGAATCCTCAAAGAATGACCGTGGAATGGTAGTGAATTAATATATTATGTTACATTTGTCTACTTTAAATTAGAAATACCTGAAAACATAATGTTTTTAAAGCAGTGAGTAACCGCCCCTAAGCAAGGGCTAAGGCAGAAACATGCAATATACCGCCAACTCGACCATTTCGATCCATGGACAGCTGTTTCGAGCTTATTCTGCACTCATCAGCATGGAATACGAAAGTAGTCGAGTTGGAGGCAAAAATCCTCTTAAACTCTCTCCAACTCGACAGCTGTCCATGGATCGAAATGGTCGATTTGGCGGTGTATTGCATAATGTTTTTTGTTCATTATATAGCATTGTTTAAAATCTCCCGTTTTCTCCCTTTAAGCTTTGACCAGATCTTCTGTTTTTTCTTTTCATAAGGTTGGCAGGTCTGCTACTGTCACTGTGAGATGACGATTTTGTAAATAATAATTATAGTCTATTTCTCTTAATTTACATTGCCTTTATACGATAGATCTGACATGACTTCCCTGTTAAAAACTAACTGAAAGATAAGAATTTGTTCTTAGTTACAACCATTAGTGCAGCGAGCATCTATGCGAGCCCTCCCCCCTCCCCTCCTTGGGTTATAAAAGCCTTTATCTCCATATATTATTTCTCTAAGCCGAATCCTATACCCGGTCGAAACTCGCTCATTTCTTTATCGAATTGCAAGAAAATTTATGATTTTGAAGCTTATCCCGCGGGCTATTGACGAAAATTAGACCCACCCTCTAAAAAGTGTCGGTTCGTTTTTTATTCGAACTTCAATTTTCGGGCACAAAATTGACTCTATCTAGCGAAATAATTGTCGTATCGTCTCCATTTTGATTTCATTCGAAAGATTAAAAAAAATGCGTTCTTTAGAACGTTTCTCCGCTAGCGCCGCGTAACGAGAATCTCGAAAATCCACGTTTAAGCGACTTATAAGCGATTGAAGTTTGAAAAAGTTAAATTTTTTGCTCAACTCTTAAAATCGTTAGCATTGTTGTTCAAATCAATTTTAAATGCGACATTTCAAGCCAAGGCTTAGCTCGGTAAACCTTAATTGTAACTTTTATTGTTTCAAAATACTATGGTAGTTTTGCGATAACGTTAGTATTTAGTTTAGTAGTAGCCTTGGGTATTTGATTTTAATATAGGGTATCACTTTTGTAGTAGTTGTAAAAGTGAACGTGTCTTTGATCTCTTTGAAAAGTTGTCAGAACGACGGCAGTAGATGGCGATGTTGTGCAAATGAAGCCAATAAAAATTGTCGTATTAAATTTTAAGTTTAGAGTTTTTTTTTTTTTTTTTTTTGCGGAATTCCGCACGGGTCATCTAGTATGTATATAAAATGCAATATCACCTCTGGCAATATATGTTAAAAAAGGGCTTTACGAATTGACCTCCAATCCCCTTCACGAAGTAACTGTTAAAACTTTTAAGCCAAAGCCAGTGACCTAGTTTATAGTTATTTACTCTCCCCTTATTTCTATAATAGTATTTACCAAAGAAGCTTTTTTATGAGCGAGTAGGTTGAAAGATGCAATGAATATTTACAGTTAAAAAATAAAATAGAAAAGCTTTTAAAGTAAAAATTAGTACACATTTTGAAAAATTTTCGTAAATAAAGTTAACTATTTTTTGCCAAAAATTTTGGCAAAAAGGTATTTTTACCGGGACAGTTTTTTCCACCTTCGGCAAAAAAGGTTCCAACCCCACCTATAACGCTACCAACAAAGATCCACGAAAGGCTACAAATAGAAAACAATTTTAACTGTAACTGAGATGCATAAAATATACTTCGAGATTTGTAATTGTCCCAAATACATTTATGAATTAGAAGTACAAAATATTTCAAAAACATTGCGGCATGAAGTTGAATATGTAACTCCTAAAACAGTACTTATTTCGTTTCTGAAAGAACACATTACATTAAAATATGTAAAATTATGCACATTATGTTAAGCATATATTTCTAAAGCTATTACTAATACAATAGACTATTACACATCATTACTATGCATTTAGTAAGTCGTATTTCTCAATCCCTGAAAACAACATGGGTGTTTCGTTAATATATATGGGCAAAAAAATCATTCTGCCTGACAAAGTAATGAATGCCCATCGCTCTTCTCCTAATATTTAAACTTTCGGGCACTTTCATCATTTATAATATTAGCTATATTCTGTAGAAAGATCTTTTTGTCTATTACATGTAATAATCAATTAAATATCCTATTCTTAAGTGCTAATTGGCATTTATTAGAAATCAACAAGAACAAAATAAAAATGTTAACAATATACCAAACAGTGAATTTAATTATTCACAGTTGAGAAATATTGGCTATTAACTTAAATATCATTTCATTACTAAGAGATGTTTTAATTGCTTTAAAAATTATTAAGAAATGAAAAATTGTTGAGGTCACATATAAATGCAAAAAATAACTTACCTTGAGAATACTTTTAAAAGTTTCAATTTAAATTAAAAGGTTCAGTAAAGGATAACTTAGTTTACTCACAGGTGGAGCCACTTATTTTCATTTCGGAGCATTCTTAGATAAGTGAAGTAAAGCAGCATAAAATTGTTTTCAAAAGAATGAAATTGATTGAAAAAAGAAAACTTTTCGTCAATCACACTAAATTAATTAAAAACTTGTTGCAAATTCTAATTTGCATTCAGCAGAAGGCAATCTAGAATTATTCTGGAAAAGACTGAAAAAAGCATTAGAGTGACATCATATGGTGACAATTCCCGAATAGCCAATCAGAGGTCTAGAATTGTCCCTTGGTTCGAACTGGGGTAAGGTATCTTATAAGCTACCCGGGGGCAGATTTTTTTTTTCAGCCATCAGCCATGCATATTTAGGGGGAGATAATAAAGGGAAAGAGGAAAGCTTATTCAAATGCTAAATTTTATTAGCAAAAAATACAGTAAAAACACTTGTTTTTTCGCAAGTAGCAGTGTCATGACGAGAGAAGATCGGCAACATCAGAAGATGAGACTGCCATAGCGAAAGAATGTTTTACTATAATCTAGTATTTTAAATATATTACAGTGAAACTTTTATAAGCGACCACCTCTGTTAAGGACCACTTTCATAAGGCACTTATTTTCCCCCCTATCTACTTAATGTAAAAAGTCTTCTAGAAGCGACCAGTCAACCCAAACCAAACCTCCACGAACGACCACAGGGTTGCCGCAGGCTACATAAATGCTGCTTTTTTTGGCTCTAGGCGACTTTTTTTGAGCACAGGCTAAAAAGCAACTTATTTTCACTGGAGCTACTTCTTTGAAGACTCCTTTTTTTTCATTTGAAAATCTTGATTTTTTTCGCCCTATTTGATTTTATTTATTAATTTGAAACACATTATTTTTTATTCTTATTTCCTTGTCCCCTAAAATAAAGAACATTACTTTGCCTTTTATTATGGACAGATCTAGGCACGCACCCAGGAGGGGGCTTAAGCTCCCCCTATGACAAAACTGGACTTGAATGCCTTAAGCATCAACGACATTTTTAATTTTTCCACGGTGTCAGAAAAGATTCAAGTCATTAATGACTCAATGTATACTACGCTTTGAATCCAATTGAAATAACAAATACGCACACGTATAGCAAATACCTTCTTACATACCCTCGTCTACAATTTCCAAGAAACCAAGGCATTGTTTTCAATTAAATCATTCATTGTACAATGTACAGACGCATGAGGCACGAGAATGGGACCTCAGCAAAGCATGGAACTTCAAATCACAGAGCGTCTCACCATCAAAAACAAAATAATTCTAATTTCACGGATTTGTCATGGAAAATCATGATGTTTCGCAGTGACGAATTACAGGTTTGAAAGATCGTCATAATGACATTTTTAAAGCTCCTTTCTGTCAAAAACAGAATTCTATAAAACATTTTTCATGCACATTTTTTGAATCTACTTCAGAAAAGCCCCTATGGTTAGGGAGGGGGAGGGGCGCAATTGCGACATAAGCCCGCCACTGATTTTCTGAGAAATATGCTCTAGAAACAAGAAAACAGATAAAAAGTTAAAACAGATTTTAAAGAATATAAAATGGTATTAAAATGAAAAGAAGTATGAAAGAGAGAGAGGAAAAAAAAACAGAAAAAAGTGACCGAAGGGTATCTTTGCAAAATAAATAAATTAGTCAAAAAAAAACCCTTACACTAAAGTCAAACTTCTGTACTTCTAATCAATGAAGGCACTGGAAGGAAATTAAAAATTTCAGTACACAGAACCAAAATAGCTAACTGAAAAATCTTTTCCTATTTTCTCCATTTTGATTTGGAATAAAAATATTTTTAAAAAGTCGCTAAAAAAATGGAAGGAAGGGGTATCCGAACCTAATTCCTCTCTTTTTTTCGGTGTTAAAGTTAGAAAGGAATTATAGTTTTAGAGCTTCAAGTCTTGAAAAATTCCGGGAGAAAGTCTGAATGTCCTCATTGAAGATCGTCTAATAATTGGTTTTTGGAACATGAATTTCTAAAAATTTCCGGAAGTGAAAAGCGAGCCTTATTATCGAATATGGCCTACAGTTTTGTTTTTAAAACTTTAATTTCAAAAAATTAAAAAAAGCCCCCCTCCTAACACCAAATAATAATGATAAAAGGTCTTTCAATTTCAATTTCAATTTATTTCAATCAAGGCAATACAAACATAAGCAAAAAATAGACATAACATAAGACGAATACAACAATAAATAGAGCACAAATACAGAAAAAAAAGAACAAAATTAAAAAAACAAACGTCAAGTATATACATCATAAAACAAAAAGCCCTGATTAAGTAAAGGGAGTAAAGGCTGTAAAAAAACAGCCTGACGAGCTCCCATCACTCAAAAGAGACAACATTACGGGCAAATTAATGAATAGGGAAATAAAGTACTCATCTGAATTCATAAGAACATATATACAGAAAGTAAAAACAATAGAGAAAAAAATATACAGATATATATATAAAAAAAAAAAACAATATAAACAAAGAAAAGAAAAACTTAAAATCAGAGCTAACTCAAGACATTGAGGATAAGTTAGTGTTCACAAATTAGTTTAAGTATAAGTTTAAGTGGAGCTAAGTATAATGTTTTTTAACCGTTTTTTAAATAAATTTCTACTGTTTATGCATTTTAGGCTTTTTGGTAGAGAATTCCAGAATCTCGGTCCATAGGAATTAATGCCATTGAATAATAAATTTGTTTTTGCAAAAATTGGTAAAAGATCATCACGATGCTTAGTATGGTAATTATGAACCATTTCTCGCATTTCCACTATTTCCAAATTAAACCCATTATGGACTGAATCATACATAAAAAGACCAACATTATAATTATAAATTTGTTCAGCGTTCATTAAAAAACTTCTATTTATGTTACCAAATCTATTAGTCCTATTAACAATTCTTTGAAATCTATTTATTAAAACATTAATTCTGTTTAAATTATTTTTAGTTGTTTGACCCCAGGTAAGTATACCATAATTAATAACTGAGTAGATCATAGAAAAGTATAGGATGAACAAAACATTTACAGGAACTAAATTTGACACAAAGTTCATTAAACCTAAACTACGAGAAATCTTTTTTGAAACAAAATCAATGTGATTATCCCAGCGTAAATTATTTTGCAAATTAATCCCCAAAAAATTAATGTTCTCTACATGTTGATAAGTTTTTCCAATCAACCTTAGTTCAAAATTGTCAATTTTCTTATTTTTCCAATGAAAGATAGTGAAATTAGTTTTGTCGTAGTTAACATACAATTTATTGGCATTAAACCATAACATAACTTTCTCTAATAAAACCTGACTTTTAGTTTTCAAAGAAACTACATCCTTTTCACCAACAAAAACAGATGTGTCATCAGCATAAGACAAAATTAAAGAATCTTTAGATAATAAGAAGATGTCATTTAAAAAGATAATGAATAACAGTGGACCCAATATTGAACCCTGAGGAACACCATACTTAACTGACAGCATTCTTGAGCATGAATTTCCTATGGAAACATACTGTTTTCTATTACTTAAATAACTACAAAGCAGATCAAAAGGTCCACCTCTTATACCATAAAATTTTAATTTGTGTAGTAATATATTATGGTCAATAACATCAAAAGCCTTAGTAAGATCAAGAAAAAAACCAAGTACAATATTTTTTTTGACATCAATTTCTTTCTGAATGTAATCAATTGCTCGAATTATAGCTACTTCAGTTGATTTATTTTTAGTAAAACCATATTGGTTATTTAAAAGTAAATTATTAGTGCAAAAATAGTTCCAAATCCTAGAATAAATTAACTTCTCAAGAATTTTAGCAAAGATGCAAGCAATAGAAATAGGTCTATAATTTTTAACATCATTGGGGTTACCTTTTTTTTTGAAAACAGGAATAACCTTACAGACTTTCAAATTATTCGGTATTATAAACTCAGAAAAAACACAATTAAATAACATTGTAAGTACAGGCGAAATTTCATTATTAATATATTTTATTACTCTGGGGTGTATTCCATCATGCCCAGCTCCCTTAGAAATATTCAAATTATCAATTATAGTAGTAAGCTCAGCAGATGAAATTTCACCTAAATAAAAAGAATAAGGAACAGATCCAAATTTCTCTAAATACCCATAGAATGAGTTTTCATTAGAAGCACTGATATCATTGGTATTGATTAAATTATCAGTTATATTCAAAAAGTAATTATTTAAAATCTCTGCCTTATCAGCATCATTCACAACAGTTACATCATCATATTTTAAATCACTTATACCAGTAATATCGCATTGAACAGCACCTTTAACATTGACATCAATTTTCTTTAAATTATTCCAAATAGTTTTAGTTGACTTATCCACAGAAAATAGATTGCAATAAAATTGTTTCTTAACTCTCTTAATTTCCTTATTTACCCCATTTCTATAAGTCTTATAAATAACTAAATCTTCAAGTTTTCTAGTGTGAATAAATTTCTGATAGAGTTTATTCCTAAACTTAATCTTTCTCAATAAGTCAATATTCATCCAACACTTCCTCATTTTGTTCTTCTTTTTGAAGGCAGTATAAGGGAAAAAAATATTGTAAAAATCGGAAAAAGTTTTCAAAAAGGCATTGTAATTATCTTCAATATTACTAAAAATTAAGATATCCATCCAATTTATAGTAGATATGTAAATTCTGAACTTTTCAAGGGAATGTTGATTATAAAGCCTGGTCATAGGATAAGTATAGCCATTACGTTCATTAAATGTTTTATGATCGTTAAAAATTAATTTCTCATTAAGTTTAACAAAAACAGGAAAATGGTCAGAAATATCAGAAATTATTATACCAGCAAAAGCTTCATTGTTCAGGTAAGCTGAACCAGGATTATTATATCTTATAACATCAATATTGCTCAAATTTTCATGGTTAAAATCATACAAATTCTCATACAAGTTTGTAGCGATAATATCAATTAAAGTGGATGTGTTATGAGTTACGCGTGTAGGCTTATCAATGAAGTTGGTACAGCCATGAGATCTGAATAAGTCTTGAATCATATTAACGTGGTCATTTTTATCTAAGAAATCAATATTAAAGTCTCCAAATAAGCAAATTTGCTTTTTAACAACTTTAGAGTAATCACATAGTGAATCAAGAACAGAAAAAAAGGCAGTAAAGTCACCTTTAGGTGGTTTATATATAGTTGAAAATACAACATTATCAGATTCAACTGAGACAATCTCACAAAAATCAGTTATAAAAGTAAATTTAGTACAGGAATGAACATTTTTAAAATCATGCTTTACAAAAAGAGCTACTCCACCACCAATTTTATTAATTCTATTGATATAGTGACAATTAAAACCAGGAAAATAGGTAAATCCATCCAAAATTCCCCATGTCTCAGTTATTCCAATCAGTAAGATATCTCCAATATTATTAATTAAACTGTTTAATTCATCAACTTTAGATGCAATACTTCTTACATTAATATGCAGAATAGTGCAATATTTATTCTCATTTTGTGTATTAGTATTGGGATTTACGACTTGAGTGTTCAAACTTTCAATTGTAAAATACGCAGAGCTCATAATAAAGCACAATTTACAATACGGGTAGAAATAAGGTCAAGGAAAAATATAAGAAAGCAACAACAACATAAAGAGTATCAGTAATGGACAAGTAACGACCACATCACCAAGTAATAAAAAATAGAAAAAATGCAAGAACCAGCAGCAACGTACAGAGTAAATCATCAATAAGAAAAGCAAGTCAACCACCAATCACCAATAGAAATACAGAAGTCCATAGAAAGGCGTTTAAAAAAACAACAGTTATTGAGCATTTTTATCAGCTGCAATTAAGTTAACAAAATATTGCATTTCAGACAATTTTCAGTCTTAAATTTCATTTCTGGAACTTTAATTACGAAAAACTGCTGGTGCAGAGTACATGAATCCTATCGCTAAGGCTACCGATAAATGGACTATAACCACATTTTTAAGACTTCAAATTTTGAAAACTTTCCTGAGGAAGGCCTCCTAACTCTTAACATTGACGACAATTGAACCGCATTTCTCTAAGTTCAGTTTCGGGGAAAATATCCCGTGGAGAATTTCACATTCTATCCATTCCCATAACGTCATCAAAGATGGTCTACAATGGCATTTTTAAAACTTCAATTTCAAACTAGCTGTCGTGGCCGTCGCGAAACTTTCTTCTATACCTATCTATCTTATGAATTCCGGTTGCAAAATAAAATACTTGCCCGAATAGTTGGAGACAGCTCCAATTTCTCAATTATCGTAATACCCCTGCAAATTCAGAATCAATGAGCGAAATTGGAAATCATTGCATAAGCCTTGTTTAGATTAATTGCAAACATTTTATTTGCTAGTAAAAAGAAATTGGCAACAGTTAAAAATTTCAAATCATTGAAAGTTTTCAGCTGTTTTGGTAATTAAATAGCGTGAAAGCGATTTTTTAATGAATTTATTTTTTGCATTGTTGACTAAGCGCAAAAATCACCCCACTCTCCCCCTGGGGCGATTGGCCCCAAAATTTAATCGATGCTTGCTTCCATATTGGGTTAGTATTATTCCAAATTTCATTCAAATCGCAGCAATATTTCTCGAGATATAGCAGGTGCAATGACAAAATAAGCACTTTTGATTGCACGACCCCTTTTAAGCAATTGACACAAAAATTGAACCAGCTCTTATACTTTTTAACGTCTCCTTGAGTACCAATTTTTGTTCGATTTCGTCCATTACTTCTCGAGATATAGACTTTGAGACCTTTGAGACCCTTTGAGATATTGACACACAAATTGAATCAGCACCTGTACTCAATAGGTTCTACCTATGGATCAATTTTCGTTTGATTCCGCCGGTTACTTCCTGAGATATAGCAATCACCCAAGCGCAGAACACGTGCGATTGCTTCACCCCCTTGGAGGAATTCACTAGAAAAAGTCAGGTGCACCAGTTCATATGGTGGTACATATGTGAAAAAATTTTTGTTCAATTTCATGCAGTAGTTTTTGCTCTAGCGCGGCCACAAAAACTGGTCACACACGTACAGACTCACACAGACACACATACACAGACAGACATTTTCCAAAAATGATCGAAATGGACTCAGCGCACCTCAAAACGTGCAAATCCGTCAAAATTCGGCATTAGAAAATTTTCACGAATCCAATACTTTCTTCTATATACAGTGCGTCGCAAAAGTTTAAGCACAACCGAAATCTTTTGATAAGACGAAAAGTATACACCCAAAGGCTTTGAAATTTTTACTGTAATTAAACAAACAGCTTACAAATCCATGTTTCGAATTTGGAAACAATTCATAGAAATTAAAATACGATTACATGATAAAATCAAAATTTTGCTGTCTCAAAAGTTTAAACACAAAAACGGAATATATATTTTTTAGAAAGCATAAAAGTCTTTTAGTAGTCTATGGTGTTACCATTGCATCTGATGAGTTCGAATATGCCATTTTTTATCGATAGCACGAGATTATGGAAGGTTTCGGGAGTTAGTCTGTACCAGGCTTCCTCGATGGCAAATTTAAGCTCTTAAACAGAGCAATACTGTTTCCCATTCTGGTATACGTCACGTGCGAGAATTCCCCAGATGTTTTCTATGGGATTTAGGTCCGGGCTGAGTGCTGGCCAGTTCATTACACCAATATTTTGAGAAGCAAGCCATTCTTTCGTACTACGGGAATTGTGTATTGAAGCGTTGTCTTGCTGAAAAATCCAATCAGGACCACCTAGGACTTCACCAAATAGTAACAAATACTTTCTCAGGGTATCTTGATACCTTTCTGAATTTTGTCTACCCTTTAGAAAGCTAAGAGAAGTTTGTCCGTTGAAGCAAAAAGCGCCCCATACCATGACTGAGCCACGACCATGTTGCCTACTGAATACGCACTTCGGATCTTTCCTCAAGTCACGCCAGTAGTATGAGAACCCATCTAGACTGTCTAAATTCCATTTTTTTTCATCAGAGAACACAACAGTAATCCATTCGTCACTATAATGCATATGATGCTTTGCCCACTGAAAGTCTTTCTTGTTTGTGATACTTTTTCAGAAAAAGTTTGCGAGCTAACTTTTGTTTTTTGATAAATTCTGATTCTCTTATTCGTCTGCTGATAGTATCACGTGATAATTTTGTTACAAGTCTAGTTTTTATTTGATTAAGTGACAAATTTTCAGTTAAGCCCAGTTTTTTAATTCTTCTATCCTCACAAGAGGTAGTTTTTCTCGGTCTTCCTGAGCGAAACGCGGGTTTAAATTGATTTCCACGCTTCAGAACATTATAAACACCACATTTAGATCGATTTAAAATCACTGAAATTTGCATAACAGAGTTACCTTCTGCTTTCAGCTTCCAGAGTTACACAACTTCTTCAGACAAGAACTGTAGTGACTTCGGCATCTTGATAACACTTTAAGCCATTGCTACACTATATAGCTCGTTCAAAAGAACCGCACTGGTTCTTCACGCATCACGTTTCAAGAGATCTTTGCATAAAATCTGATATGTGCATAAAGTTTTGCGACAGCCAAAAAAATATCTTTTGTATTTTCTGATTTTCGTTGAGGTTATATTTTTCAAAACTTCGAACACTTAATTAGGATCATAGTAGCCACTTACAGTATAAATATGAAAGCATTCTGCTGAAAAGATTTCTTTTTATTCAAAAATTTGCATAGTGCTTAAACTTTTGCGACGCACTGTATTAGATATAGAAGAAAGTAATAATGTTCGAGGACAGATTCCGAAATTCGTTTAAAATTGAGTTTTGAAATCTTTAATTTCGACAAAAAACATTTAGAGGTGAAAACCGAACCCTATGCCTGTCTCTAACATCATCAAAGATGCTATTGCGTTGTTATCAATTTTGAAAAAATTTGGGTTGAGAGCGGTCGAACCCCATTCTTCCTAAGATTTGGGTTATACATTTCGTTTTTGGAATTTCAACATCAAAAAATCGTTAGTGAAAAGTTCCAAAACCCCTATTCATTCTCCTAACAATTCAAAGAGGGCCTACTATGGTGTTTTTAACAACAATTTCGAAAATTTACAATGGGAGAGCCCCTGACTCGTGCTTTCCCTAAGATTAACCGATGTCGTCTTAAACTGCGCTTTTCGAAGCTTAATATAGAAACATTCCTCAACCTCACCCCCAAACAAATGCAAAAATGGAGTGCAATAATAACGTTTTTATGGCCTCAAATTCTGAAAAATATTAGATGAGGGCCGGCAAATCTCAAATCTCCCTAACATGACCAAAAGTTGTCTAACTGTTGTGTTTTTGGGATCACTTTTCAGAAATTTTTCCGGGGATAACCCATGAACCCCCTATCAGTATGTTTGAATATTCCACTTTATGTCTTTGTTCATAATAGTAATGGTCTTGATTCGTATCATAACGCTATTCTCGTGAGTGCATTAAACACCTCATCTTCAGTAAGGTTGGAAGATCCTCATAGTATTTACCATTTATTTTCTTACATAAACACAATCTGATAAATGAGTAAAAACTTCGCATAAAATTTAACAAGGAAGTAAGAGAGCTTCTAATCAAAAAAGCAAAGCTTTACACTATTATTCAGGAAAAATAAATAAAAAGAAAGAAGGGGGGTAATCTATTAAAATTTAGTATTTTCTCGATTTTAAAATTTTAATCCAATGGCCTCTGGATATAAAAGGAGTAGGGGTACTTGATGTCAGAAATTAGCTCCCCCTTAAGTTAAATCCTGGGTGCTCCCCTGGACAGATCCACTTTTATTTTTTTAAATAGCAATCAGGGAGGGGCTTAGATTTTGGAATAACCTCTTCGCTACTTTAGCTTTTGGGTGAAAAGTAAATTGCTTAATAGCCATAGCTACTGACTACTGAGGAAGGAGGGTGGATCAATTTATTTGGTATATATTGGGGGAAAATCAGCTCATAGTTTAGTAGATTGAAGGAACTGACTTCAAGGCCGTATCCAGAGGGGGGGGGGCGACGCCCCCCCCCCCCCCCCGATTCAATTAAGAGGGTACTTTGTTGGTCCCCACTTATAAGCATTTGTAACTCTTGAGGGATTTTAATAGCTAAATATGTCTTTAATCAACAAGAACACACAAAAACGGATACGTTCACAGACCCTCTGTTTTGTTGGACCCTCAACAATCTTAGGCAATTTCAAATTCTTCCAATTTCAAATGCTTAGAAACCTTGAAAACTTAGTTAAATGTAGCAGTAAACCTTGAATTTTAAAGTTTCTAACACAAATGGGGGGGGGGGGGGGGTAGGCATCAAGTTGCGCGAAACTCAGCTCCTTGATTAAAAAAATATTCTACGTAATGCAAAAATCATATTCCAGCATTTTTTGTAGCATATTTTCAAAAATAATTTTTTGTGACTCATTTCATGTTTCATTTCTGACTATTCATTAAGTGCCTAATTCAATATTTTAGAATTTACTTTGTAATCCATTCCTTTATTAATATGTTAAACACGAGAAAAAATATTACCCTACCTATATTCTTTTTCGTTTTCTGCAGTACTAGTGATTGAAAAAGAAATTGTCGTTACAAGTCTTTTGTAATAACTATTTTTAATCTTAAAAAGATGTGTCTTTCAAAGTTTTAACAATTTCGTAAGACTGTCCAATCAACTATTAAAACGTCAGAGACCGGAAAGTGCAAAGGAAATGCTTTAAAGAATTTTAACTGTTCTAGAGTCTTTGAAAATCATTAAATACCTTTTTGAAACTCCTTTAAAAGTGCTTCAATCCTATTTCTTATCAAATAATTAAGCTATGAATTAACTAAATGGCCAGAATGTTACTCTTTCGTTAATTATTTTTAAATTTCTACACTATTTTTTTTAAAGAATTTTATTTTTTTTACTATGGGTTTTTTTAGTTACTAAGTGCGGTC
>JAXGGA010016687.1:0-26120 GCA_038373865.1 Uloborus plumipes | reverse complement strand
CGAACCCGCACCCTCCCGCCCCGTATACTTATGTCGCGCGGGACCAAGTGGGAATCGAACCCGCACCCTCCCTCCCCGAAAACTTATTTAGCGCGGGTCCACGTGTGAATCGAACCCGCACCCTCCCGCCCCGTATACTTATGTCGCGCGGGACCAAGTGGGAATCGAACCCGCACCCTCCCGCCCCGAAAACTTATGTCGCGCGGGTCCACGTGGAATCGAACCCGCACCCTCCCGCCCCGAAAACTTATGTCGCGCGGGTCCACGTGGGAATCGAACCCGCACCCTCCCGCCCCGTAAACTTATGTCGCGCGGGTCCACGTGGGAATCGAACCCGCACCCTCCCGCCCCGTATACTTATGTCGCGCGGGTCCACGTGGGAATCGAACCCGCACCCTCCCGCCCCGAAAACTTATTTAGTGCGGGTCCACGTGGGAATCGAACCCGCACCCTCCCGCCCCAAAAACTTATGTCGCGCGGGTCCACGTGGGAATCGAACCCGCACCCTCCCGCCCCGTATACTTATGTCGCGCGGGTCCACGTGGGAATCGAACCCGCACCCTCCCGCCCCGAAAACTTATTTAGCGCGGGTCCAAGTGGGAATCGAACCCGCAGCCTCTCGCCCCGAAAACTTATGTCGCGCGGGTCCACGTGGGAATCGAACCCGCACCCTCCCGCCCCGTATACGTATGTCGCGCGGGTCCACGTGGGAATCGAACCCGCACCCTCCCGCCCCGAAAACTTATTTAGCGCGGGTCCACGTGGGAATCGAACCCGCACCCTCCCGCCCCGTATACTTATGTCGCGCGGGTCCACGTGGGAATCGAACCCGCACCCTCCCGCCCCGTATACTTATGTCGCGCGGGTCCACGTGGGAATCGAACCCGCACCCTCCCGCCCCGAAAACTTATTTAGCGCGGGTCCACGTGGGAATCGAACCCGCACCCTCCCGCCCCGAAAACTTATTTAGCGCGGGTCCACGTGGGAATCGAACCCGCACCCTCCCGCCCCGTATACGTATGTCGCGCGGGTCCACGTGGGAATCGAACCCGCACCCTCCCGCCCCGAAAACTTATTTAGCGCGGGTCCACGTGGGAATCGAACCCGCACCCTCCCGCCCCGAAAACTTATTTAGCGCGGGTCCACGTGGGAATCGAACCCGCACCCTCCCGCCCCGAAAACTTATTTAGCGCGGGTCCACGTGGGAATCGAACCCGCACCCTCCCGCCCCGAAAACTTATGTCGCGCGGGTCCACGTGGGAATCGAACCCGCACCCTCCCGCCCCGAAAACTTATGTCGCGCGGGTCCACGTGGGAATCGAACCCGCACCCTCCCGCCCCGAAAAATTATTTAGCGCGGGTCCACGTGGGAATCGAACCCGCACCCTCCCGCCCCGAAAACTTATTTAGCGCGGGTCCACGTGGGAATCGAACCCGCACCCTCCCGCCCCGAAAAATTATTTAGCGCGGGTCCACGTGGGAATCGAACCCGCACCCTCCCGCCCCGAAAAATTATTTAGCGCGGGTCCACGTGGGAATCGAACCCGCACCCTCCCGCCCCGAAAAGTTATTAAGCGCGGGTCCACGTGGGAATCGAACCCGCACCCTCCCGCCCCGTATACTTATGTCGCGCGGGTCCAAGTGGGAATCGAACCCGCACCCTCCCTCCCCGAAAACTTATTTAGCGCGGGTCCACGTGTGAATCGAACCCGCACCCTCCCGCCCCGTATACGTATGTCGCGCGGGTCCACGTGAGAATCGAACCGGCACCCTCCCTCCCCGAAAAATTATTTAGCGCGGGGGCAAGCGGGAATCGAACCCGCACCCTCCCGCCCCGAAAACTTATTTAGCGCGGGTCCACGTGGGAATCGAACCCGCACCCTCCCGCCCCGAAAAATTATTTAGCGCGGGTCCACGTGGGAATCGAACCCGCACCCTCCCGCCCCGTATACTTATGTCGCGCGGGTCCACGTGGGAATCGAACCCGCACCCTCCCGCCCCGAAAAATTATTTAGCGCGGGTCCACGTGGGAATCGAACCCGCAGCCTCCCGCCCCGTATACTTATGTCGCGCGGGTCCACGTGGGAATCGAACCCGCACCCTCCCGCCCCGAAAAATTATTTAGCGCGGGTCCACGTGGGAATCGAACCCGCACCCTCACGCCCCGAAAAATTATTTAGCGCGGGTCCACGTGGGAATCGAACCCGCAGCCTCCCGCCCCGTATACTTATGTCGCGCGGGTCCACGTGGGAATCGAACCCGCACCCTCCCGCCCCGAAAAATTATTTAGCGCGGGTCCACGTGGGAATCGAACCCGCACCCTCCCGCCCCGAAAAATTATTTAGCGCGGGTCCACGTGGGATTCGAACCCGCAGCCTCCCGCCCCGTATACGTATGTCGCGCGGGTCCACGTGGGAATCGAACCCGCACCCTCCCGCAAGAAAAAATTATTTAGAGCGGGTCCATGAGGGAATCGAACCCGCAGCCTCCCGCCCCGTATACTTATGTCACGCAGGTCCACGTGGGAATCGAACCCGCACCATCCCGCTCCGAAAAGTTATTTAGCGCGGGTCCACGTGGGAACCGAACCCGTGCCCTCACGCTCCGTATACTTATGTCGCGCGGGTCCACGTGGGAATCGAACCCGCACCCTCCCGCCCCGAAAAATTATTTAGCGCGGGTCCACGTGGGAATCGAACCCGCAGCCTCCCGCCCCGTATACGTATGTCGCGCGGGTCCACGTGGGAATCGAACCCGCACCCTCCCGCCGATACTAGCGCGGCCGTGGAACGAACGCACCTCCGCCGAAATTATTTAGCGCGGGTTCACGTGGGAATCGAACCCGCACCCTCCCGCCCCGAAAAATTATTTATCGCGGGTCCACGCGGGATTCGAACCTGCAGCCTCCCGCCCCGTATACTTATGTCGCGCGGGTCCACGTGGGAATCAAACCCGCACCCTCCTGCCACGAAAAATTATTTAGCGCGGGTCCACGTGGGAATCGAACCCGCACCCTCCCGCCCCGAAAAGTTATTTAGCGCGGGTCCACGTGGGAATCGAACCCGCACCCTCCCGCCCCGAAAAGTTATTTAGCGCGGGTCCACGTGGGAATCGAACCAGCACCCTCCCGCCCCAATAATTTATTTAGCGTGGGAATCGAACCTGCACCCTCCCGCCCCGAAAACTTATTTCGCGCGGGTCCACGTGAAAATCGAACCCGCACCCTCCCGCCCCGAAAAATTATTTAGCGCGGGTCCACGTGGAAATCGAACCCGCACCCTCCCGCCCCGAAAAATTATTTAGCGCGGGTCCACGTGGAAATCGAACCCGCACCCTCCCGCCAGGAAAAATTATTTAGAGCGGGTCCACGTGGGAATCGAACCCGCACCCTCCCGCCCCGAAAAATTATTTAGCGCGGGTCCACGTGGGAATCGAACCCGCACCCTCCTGCCACGAAAAATTATTTAGCGCGGGTCCACGTGGGAATCGAACCCGCACCCTCCCGCCCCAAAAAGTTATTTAGCGCGGGTCCACGTGGGAACCGAACCCGCAGCCTCACGCCCCGTATACTTATGTCGCGTCGGTCCACGTGGGAATCGAACCCGCACCCCCCCGCCCCGTATACTTATGTCGCGCGGGTCCACGCGAGAATCGAACCCGCACCCTCCCGCCCCAATAACTTATTTAGCGTGGTTCCGCGTGGGAATCGAACCTGCACCCTCCCGCCCCGAAAACTTATTTCGCGCGGGTCCACGTGAAAATCGAACCCGCACCCTCCCGCTCCGAAAAGTTATTTAGCGCGGGTCCACGTGGGAACCGAACCCGCAGCCTCACGCTCCGTATACTTATGTCGCGCGGGTCCACGTGGGAATCGAACCCGCACCCTCCCGCCCCGAAAAATTATTTAGCGCGTGTCCACGTGGGATTCGAACCGCAGCCTCCCGCCCCGTATACCTATGTCGCGCGGGTCCACGTGGGAATCGAACCCGCACCCTCCCGCCACGAAAAATTATTTAGCGCGGGTCCACGTGGGAATCGAACCCGCACCCTCACGCCCCGAAAAATTATTTAGCGCGGGTCCACGTGGGATTCGAACCCGCAGCCTCCCGCCCCGTATACTTATGTCGCGCGGGTCTACGTGGGAATCGAACCCGCACCCTCCCGCCACGAAAAATTATTTAGCGCGGGTCCACGTGGGAATCGAACCCGCACCCTCCCGCCCCGAAAAATTATTTAGCGCGGGTCCACGTGGGATTCGAACCCGCAGCCTCCCGCCCCGTATACGTATGTCGCGCGGGTCCACGTGGGAATCGATCCCGCACCCTCCCGATAGGAAAAATTATTTAGAGCGGGTCCATGAGGGAATCGAACCCGCAGCCTCCCGCCCCGTATACTTATGTCGCGCGGGTCCACGTGAGAATCGAACCCGCACCATCCCGCTCCGAAAAGTTATTTAGCGCGGGTCCACGTGGGAACCGAACCCGTGCCCTCACGCTCCGTATACTTATGTCGCGCGGGTCCACGTGGGAATCGAACCCGCACCCTCCCGCCCCGAAAAATTATTTAGCGCGGGTCCACGTGGGAATCGAACCCGCAGCCTCCCGCCCCGTATACCTATGTCGCGCGGGTTCACGTGGGAATCGAACCCGCACCCTCCCGCCACGAAAAATTATTTAGCGCGGGTTCACGTGGGAATCAAACCCGCACCCTCCCGCCCCGAAAAATTATTTATCGCGGGTCCACGCGGGATTCGAACCTGCAGCCTCCCGCCCCGTATACTTATGTCGCGCGGGTCTACGTGGGAATCGAACCCGTACCCTCCCGCCACGAAAAATTATTTAGCGCGGGTCCACGTGGGAATCGAACCCGCACCCTCCCGCCCCGAAAAATTATTTAGAGCGGGTCCACGTGGGATTCGAACCCGCAGCCTCCCGCCCCGTATACGTATGTCGCGCGGGTCCACGTGGGAATCGATCCCGCACCCTCCCGATAGGAAAAATTATTTAGAGCGGGTCCATGAGGGAATCGAACCCGCAGCCTCCCGCCCCGTATACTTATGTCGCGCGGGTCCACGTGGGAATCGAACCCGCACCATCCCGCTCCGAAAAGTTATTTAGCGCGGGTCCACGTGGGAACCGAACCCGCAGCCTCACGCTCCGTATACTTATGTCGCGCGGGTCCACGTGGGAACCGAACCCGCAGCCTCACGCCCCGTATACTTATGTCACGCGGGTCCACGTGGGAATCGAACCCGTACCCTCCCGCCCTGAAAAGTTATTTAGCGCGGGTCCACGTGGGATTCGAACCCGCAGCCTCCCGCCCCGTATACGTATGTCGCGCGGGTCCACGTGGGAATCGATCCCGCACCCTCCCGATAGGAAAAATTATTTAGAGCGGGTCCATGAGGGAATCGAACCCGCAGCCTCCCGCCCCGTATACTTATGTCGCGCGGGTCCACGTGGGAATCGAACCCGCACCATCCCGCTCCGAAAAGTTATTTAGCGCGTGTCCAAGTGGGAACCGAACCCGCAGCCTCACGCTCCGTATACTTATGTCGCGCGGGTCCACGTGGGAACCGAACCCGCAGCCTCACGCCCCGTATACTTATGTCACGCGGGTCCACGTGGGAATCGAACCCGTACCCTCCCGCCCCGAAAAGTTATTTAGCGCGGGTCCACGTGGGATTCGAACCCGCAGCCTCCCGCCCCGTATACGTATGTCGCGCGGGTCCACGTGGGAATCGATCCCGCACCCTCCCGATAGGAAAAATTATTTAGAGCGGGTCCATGAGGGAATCGAACCCGCAGCCTCCCGCCCCGTATACTTATGTCGCACGGGTCCACGTGGGAATCGAACCCGCACCATCCCGCTCCGAAAAGTTATTTAGCGCGGGTCCACGTGGGAACCGAACCCGCAGCCTCACGCTCCGTATACTTATGTCGCGCGGGTCCACGTGGGAACCGAACCCGCAGCCTCACGCCCCGTATACTTATGTCACGCGGGTCCACGTGGGAATCGAACCCGCACCCTCCCGCCCTGTGTACGCATGTCGCGCGGTTCCACGTGGGAATCGAACCCGCACCCTCCTGCCACGAAAAATTATTTAGCGCGGTTCCACGTGGGAATCGAACCCGCACCCTCCCGCCCCGAAAAGTTATTAAGCGCGGGTCCACGTGGGAACCGAACCCGCAGCCTCACGCCCCGTATACTTATGTGGCGCGGGTGCACGTGGGAATCGAACCCGCACCCTCCCGCCCCGTATACTTATGTCGCGCGGGTCCACGTGGGAATCGAACCCGCACCTTCCCGCCCCGAAAACTTATTTAGCGCGGGTCCACGTGGGAATCGAACCCGCAGCCTCCCGCCCCGTATACCTATGTCGCGCGGGTCCACGTGGGAATCGAACCCGCACCCTCCCGCCACGAAAAATTATTTAGCGCGGGTCCACGTGGGAATCGAACCCGCACCCTCCCGCCCCGAAAAATTATTTAGCGCGGGTCCACGTGGGATTCGAACCCGCAGCCTCCCGCCCCGTATACTTATGTCGCGCGGGTCTACGTGGGAATCGAACCCGCACCCTCCCGCCACAAAAAATTATTTAGCGCGGGTCCACGTGGGAATCGAACCCGCACCCTCCCGCCACAAAAAATTATTTAGCGCGGGTCCACGTGGGAATCGAACCCGCACCCTCCCGCCAGGAAAAATTATTTAGAGCGGGTCCATGAGGGAATCGAACCCGCAGCCTCCCGCCCCGTATACTTATGTCACGCGGGTCCACGTGGGAATCGAACCCGCACCCTCCCGCCCCGAAATGTTATTAAGCGCGGGTCCACGTGGGAACCGAACCCGCAGCCTCACGCCCCGTATACTTATGTCGCGCGGGTCCACGTGGGAATCGAACCCGCACCCTCCCGCCCCGTATACGTATGTCGCGCGGGTCCACGTGGGAATCGAACCCGCACCCTCCCGCCCCGAAATTTTATTTAGCGCAGGTCCACGTGGGAATCGAACCCGCACCCTCCCGCCTCGAAAACTTTTTTCGCGCGGGTCCACGCTTGAGATACCGCTTGTCCCCGGTACCATGCAGCCATCGGCACGGTCGCTGAACCTTGGCTTGGGTCTTGTTCCGAAATTTAGTAAGTGTGATGGGGGAAGGAGGGAGAAAAAATCCCTACCCGCCGAACTTCGGTTTGAGCAACTGGGGGTCACTACTCCGCTCAAGAGTTCGCCCCAAACACACCACACCACAAGCCCCCCCCCCCTCCCCACGGCAAGGTAAACGGACAACTGGGGGGGGGGGAAGAAGATTGAGTAAGGAGAGAGAAAACGAATAGATAACATTGAATAGATAGAAGTAATCAAGTGGGAAAAAGCCATAGGGACAAAAATTAATATAAGGAAGAAAGGTTAACTAAGCAAAAGGCAGAATTGATGTAAATAAAAAAATCAAGAAGATTTTTAGGGTTAAGTTGAAAGATGATTTAAATCAATGATTTTTTTTTAAAAATCGATTGATTTAAATCACGATTTAAATCACTGATTTTAATAGTTTGATTTAAATCGTTGACACCCTGCCCATTTTATACTTTAAACATACTTCTTACAGTGAAAATACATTTTTAAAATTATTTAAAGCTTTTAAAGAGCAAAAAAAAAAAAAAAAAATTAGAGCGAAAACCTTACAACAGCTTATTTGCGAAATTCACTGTTTACATCCAAAGTATTCCATTCTGTTACACATGACAGCACATTTACAAATTTCCATCTAAAAAGCCTTACCTCTTTAATGAAATGGATACCTTTGTGCATAAAAATGAAAGCATATAAGCCAACAATTTCATAAACTGCTATGATTACATATCACTTACCTCTCGCATAAAATATATTAATTACTTTATAAACAATATAAGCGGTTTCAATTTTATGCATCAAAAATGTAATGACATCCTTTCTTTATAAAATGTCTTATCCAAACGGAACTAAACAAACACAATCTGCTATTTATTTAGTTATTTTGAAAAAAAATATTTTTTTACCTATTACTTATAACTGGTGTATCTGTATATCTTTATTAGTTTAATAAATAATGTTTTTGCAGAACAGTGAAAAATAATTAAGTTATACGAACACAAATGTGTACTTTTATCGCTATCAATATTCTATATGTACAGTATCATAAAAAGGGTGCTCATCAAAGTTTAGTTGCTGTGCACCTTTTGACAACCATTTGTACCTTTTGTTTACTTTTATAACACCTAATGGAAAATTATTATTTTTTATATCATTGCCCAAATTAATAGGCCCAATCCAGGATTTTTATCTTACTACATATCTTTGTGAATATATTTAATCGTCATCCTATTTTTGTGAATATACTATTTCTCCTTCGCATAGCCCGATCATTCTGACATTGGACATGGGGCATATTTCTATTTCAGGGCCCCTACCCCCCTTCTCATATCTGTTACGAGTGAAAAAATTCTTACATTACCAGAATGAAAAAAAAAGTTTTGTGCAGAGATCGAACCGAAAAAAAATGCTTTCAACTTATTAATAGAAAAATGTATGTCGACATGCACAGTAGGCTTTTGGTAATATAATAGTAAAATATACAGTAGGCATTTAGTACTTAGGAGGCGTTGGATAAAGTAAGGGGATTTTGGGCCCCCTGAAATCTAAGAGGAGGGTCCAGTGCCCCGCGTGCCCTTGCGGTAATCAGGCTCTGCTCGTTCGCTATTTTTTCACAGCACATTTTAAGTTATTTAATTTTGGACAAAAAACTCAAGTCATTGTTACTTTTATAATCAAATTATTAAATAATACAAAAAGAACTTCCATTGTCAAAAAAATTATAAATTACTAACACCATAAAAAAAGACTAATACTCAAAAGAGGAAAATTAAAAAAAAAAAAAAAAGTAATAACAGCCAGCAACTTGCATTCTTAAACGTTTGACATAATAATCTTTATGTCGGGAACCTCCAGCTCCAGTAGCTGGTCAACCTCGTTTTGACATGATTTCAATTAAAAAATCAACTAAATTAAACACTTAATGAATAATGTAACTCGTATTCAAAAACGCGCGACGCACATGGTTTGATCGGCCAGCGATGGACGGCTCGGCCGTCGCTTCATTTCAGTTCGTTCTGTTGGACACCGTCTTCAGTAATAACTTCATTTCACTTCGCTAACGCGGGAATGCCGATAGTAATGGAGCAAAGGAAAACGCATTCGATGGGAAGTCCCCGGAATTTCGTCAAAATACTTCTTTTTCGGACCATTTTTTTTTAACAATTTTTGTGAAGGTACCGTTTTTGAAGCAGGAAATTCCCCCCTAATCTTATCTTAATTTCTTTTAAAAATTACAAACCACAAATCTTTTATTGTTCGTTTTTTCCTTTTTTTTTGCAGCTCTATTTTTTAAAAATCTTAATAACATTTTGTATGACTGTGCGTTGTTTGTTAATGACTAATTGGATGGTGTTATGCAAAAAGGAGTTAACCCACAAAAACCTGATTTTGAGATAATGGGCTTTAAAGTCAACAAACTCTGGCAAAAAGCATGGAGCTCTATATCAATATACCAATGATATGTTACCATGAAATGCTGATAGGGCTTAAATATTTTTGCGTAATGTAGAAAGCAACATATTTTACCATCACAGTTGGATAACTCATTTTTTTATGTTTTGTGGGTTAACTCCTTTTTGCATAACACCATCCAATTATTATCATTGACCATACCACAAACACATGTACACAGTAAATCAACAAGTAAAAGGAGGCGGAAAACGTTGAAAGTGCCTTGAGCACCGAAAACTTGAAAGTTAGGCATAGTTAACACACCATTGCTTTCTGGTCATTTTTCTGAATTCCATCCTAAATTTTAAAGTAAAATTATCTGGACTTGCAATTTAAAGAAATTGCAATAGCCTTAATTTATTTAAGTTGTAAAATTCCTTTGAAAAAAGAAAATAATTAAAAGAAAGAAAGTCATATGTTTTAAAACTGGGTACTAAAAGATCACTACTGTATTTATGTAGGGGAGAGCGGGGCTAAAAGTTCCGTTTTTTGATCAAGCTCAAAATTCGTTTTGAAAACTTTGTTCTAGAATTAATATTCCGAGGTTAAAACTTAATATTATACGTCCCTTTGATATACAGACTGTTTTTTGAGTTGTATTTTGTAAGGTTTTTTAATAATTAATTTTATAGCAAGTAAAGCCGAAAAGGAACAACTAACCCCGTCTTGGGGCAAGTTGTTCCGTGGTTGGGGCAAATTGTTCCGATATTAACAAGACGATGAATAATGATGCTGATTTCGAATTTGACCACGTTGCGAGATGAATAACTCCTTAAAAACATAATTTGTATTAAAAAAAAACAATGGTTGATATTAGTATGACTTTATGTACGGCTGTATGACTGTATGTACGTATGTTATGCATGTGCGTATGTAGGTATGTCGCGTAACTCAAAAACTGTATACCGTAGAAGATTCTAATTTGATATGTTGGCTTTGAGGGAGGTCTAGTTGTGTACCTCCCCTTGTGGTTGCATTCGAATGTTCCCGGTGGGGGGGGGGGCTTACCCTTCTTTGGGGTAAATCAGTGTTAATTTTAATGTAGACAAAAGTGATACGAATTGGCGCAATCACTTGACGATATATCGCCAAGCTTTTGGACGCCAAGTGTTTGACGCCAACTTGGTGACAGCTCGCCAAGTTGGCGACAAATTTGCCGAAGAAAATGATTTCTTGAATTTCGGTTCAATTTTTGCGCTATTGGCGATATTTTGCGAAAAATCCACTGAATGCTGTTAAAATCGGCCATATTTAGAAAATTAGTTTACGCTCAAGAAAAAAAATGGCAACCCATTTTTATTCAACTTTTTTTTTACCATTCATTTTTTTCACGCTAATTAGAACAGACGATTTGTGTAAATCCAATGTGAAATTGATTTTTACTAACTTAAAAACGCCTATATCTTTTTGCCGGGTGAAGCGGTTAGTAATTTCCAAAGCTGCGCGAGAAAATTTCCTTTAGGGCGTATTTTCTTCGATCTTTCTGATGAGACCTTTGCTTTGAGGCTTTTCCTGTTACGACGGAATTTAAAACTTTTTTTGGCGATTGATTATTTTTTTGCACTAGATGCCGGCAAAATATCGACTTTAATAATGCAATCGGGACTTATAGACACGCGTGGCTTGACAAAAGTTTTATTCTCAAGGTAGACCGTGCAAAGCCGGGAAACGCATCTAGTAAATAGTAAATTATAACACATTAATATGGTAAAATACAGTTAATACAGTGCAACAAATGAAAATTACATATAATAACTAACAGCTTCAACAGCTAATAAGCTAAGATAATTGGTTCAGTCTTCAGTTATAACAGGGAGCTATATAGAACTTCTAATACGATTCTCCGAAATTATGACTTTTATATCAAAGTATGAAACATACTTCGATGGCTTACATGGTTCGCTTTTCGAAAATTTTATATCTAATATATATCTATCGGATAGACTGAATATTTCTGGATTTATGTTTGATAAAATCTCACTTTCGGTCTTCACAGTAGCATATAATATTTATTTATATGTGTATTAAGTCACTGCATCACTGGTTCAGATGAATAGGGCAAGACGTTTCTTCGGGATAGTTGCTAATTTTTCTGGGGCAAGTTGTTCCGCGGAACAACTTGCCCCCAAAAAAGGGAACAACTAGCCCCAAAAGCACATGTCTTTAAAACATTAAATTATAGGTTAGATAACGAAACATAAATAGTTTCAGCGTAGGATATAAGGGTGCACAATCTATCTTCATGTAAAAAAAACAAAAAGCTAAACATTAACTATTCAATTTCAGGCGAAAGACCAAAAACACCAAAAACAAAAATATTTACTTTCGAAAATCAGTAATGCACGTGCTCGGCTTTTGATACACCGGACGCCACTGGGCTGGCTAAAATGGCCGCCATTTGTGCGCTATAACATTCTATTTCACGACGTATTTACAAAATACATGTGTCACGGAGACATTAGCCAAAGGACGAAAAAGCACAATTACTGGCAAACCCCTTCCCCACAACGGAGCAACCCGGAACCCCGGGTGGGGCAGATCGGCAGAGAGAGGGAGAGAGCGGTGGACGGAGCTCGGCAGACGTGGGTGCACGAGCGGGGCACGCAGACGATGATCCTAGGCTGGCAGCGGGTAAGTCCGATGGTCATACTCTCAGCAATTCTTTGTAAATAACTTAATTAAATGATTAATCTTCATTCTGTTTCTTACTTAGTTGTTGTATATGTTATGTTCCACATATCGGTGGTTCATCTGGTGCCGAGACCAGGATCGATTACTAATGCACCACGTGCAAAATTTTTCTAATCTGGTCGCATCGGTTTCTAAAAGTCAATGTGTCATGAATATTGTTGTTCATCATTTCTTTTTGTGATCAGGTTATTTATTTCCACTATTATTTTTTTGTTAGTTGAGAAAAAGAAGTGAGTCAGAATGAGTCGTAGGGGACGGAGAATAGCGAATAACGTGTCGGGAAATACTCGAGCTCCTCCTTCGGTAGTGAATTCTAACGCTGAGGCTATTCCTAACATTTCTTTGCTGGAATTAATTCCTAAATTTTCGGGAGGAAATGCGTCGCTTCCTGTAAGAGCATTTGTAGCCAAAATCAACGAGATATCACAGATAAGTGGGTGGTCAGATAAACAAAAACTGATAATCACAAAATTAAAATTGATAGAAGCAGCCGAGAGTTTCGTTCAAGCAGACCCTCGGGCGTCAAACACTCAAGATTTTGACGAATTAGTGGAAAGGTTGTATTATAGGTTTGAGAATGCTCTCCCTTTGTCCACATATTTGAACGAACTCGCAACCTGTGCACAAAGTTCGAAAGAAACAGTTCATGAGTATTCCACTCGATTAAGGGTGTTGGGAAAAACAATAGTGACAATTCAAGGTGGCAGACTGTCCCCGGAAGTTAATCAAGCGAGCGATAAGCTTCTGCAAGCTCGTTTTGTGGCGGGTTTGCGTCCCGAAATCCAGCGTCATGTTCTGAGTCGGGAACCGTCTAGCTTCGAAGAAGCGATTTCAGTTGCGTTAGCTGAAGAGGCTAACAATAAGATATTCGAGGGATCAGTCACGCGAAGGGAAAGTCAACACGAGCAGGTTAATATGGTTTCAATGCTAGCCGATAAAATTTGCGAGTTATCCATGCAAGTGCAGGACTTAAAAGAACAAGTTCACGTGAATTCAATTCATCCGAGGGAAAATAATAGCAGGCCATACCGTAGCAGAGCTACTGTTAAATGCTATTTTTGCGGGATTGAAGGGCACTATCAGTATGAATGTCGAAAAAAGATGAATAGGAATAGGTCACCATCTAGGAGGGTAACTTTCTCCCCAAGCAGGGACCAAACAAATGAAATAAACGAGAGACAGTTAAACTTCAGAGGGAGGCGCCGATTCTAACTCATTCAGGACCAGACGAGCTGCTTCCCGTTGCAATTAGTGATGGTCCCAATTATTTTCTACCACTTATAACTGTTAGATCGCGAGGGAATGAATTTTTGTCTTTGGTGGACACAGGAGCGGCGGTTTCGCTCATTTCTCCTAAAATTTTCAACAAAATTAACGAAATAGAAAATTTAACGCCATTAAAGTCGTCAATTCAGATTAGAGCGGTCAACGGTGAGGAAGTGCAGGTAGGCGACGCGTACAAAATCTTAATTGAGCTAGGCAAATCTCCTTTCGAGCACATATTTTACGTTACAAAAAATGAAATTTCACCAGTTTACCAAGCGATACTAGGGTATGATTTCTTTAGTTATAGGGACGTAATCGTAAATTTAAAAGAAAATGAATTGTGTATTTCCAATGAAAAGATCCAGATTTTCAACAACTCTTTGAGGAAAATGCAGGACTCGAAAGAGAAAGACATTGCTCTAAAGTTAAAAAGAAAAACGTTTCTCGCGCCTGGGGAAAAGACGTTTGTCAGTGTTTCAATTCCGGTTCTTCCGCACTCGAGCGTGAGCGCTCATATCTCTAGCACGCCGAAGCTAAAAGATAAGGGAGTTGACTTCCCCCCTACGCTTTGCGAGGTTGACGCGGAGAATAACGAGGTTTATCTCGAATTACATAATAGTTCTCAATCTGCTGTTTTGTTAAATAAGAACATGAATATTTGCCATATTAATAATTTTGAAGAGATTCCAACTTCGGAGGTGCCCATTTCAAATGAAGTTTTACCATTGTTAAGTGAAAAAGATTTTAATCTCGGGCAATTAGACATGAAAATTAAATGTAAAATTGTCGACATTTTACTCAATCACCCAAATGCTTTCGCGAGGTCAACTAAAGATCTAACGGGTGCGCTCACTGAGCCACACCGAATTGTGTTAGAGCACAACAAACCTATTAGATGCCCAATTTACAAAATTCCTTACAATTTGAGATCTGAATTCAGGAAGCAAATTAACGACCTTGAGGAAGCGGGGATTATCTCTAAATCCAAATCTCAGTACAATACTCCCGCACTCTTTGTGAAACAAAAGAATAAGTGGCGTCTAGTCTTAGACTTTCGTAAACTTAATGAAGTAACAGTGACTGAGGAGTTCGGCATCCCAACGTTAGACGATATTTTGCACGAAAATTCCGGCTCAAATTACTTCTCTGCCTTAGATATGAAATCTGCGTTTAATCAAATTCCGCTGCATAAGAAAGATAGATTTAAAACAGCCTTTGCTACGCCTAACGGAGACAAATACGAATTTAACAGATTATGTTTTGGGCTTAAAAACAGTCCGAAGGTTTTCCAGTCGATTGCACAGAGCGTATTAGGTGACCTGTTGCACAGCAGCGCGCTGGTCTACATTGACGATATAATTCTATTCACGAAAACGATTGATGAACATTTATCACTTTTGAGTGAAGTCCTCAGACGGTTTGAAGAAATTAACCTCAAATTCAATCCGGAAAAGTGTCAATTTTTAACCAAGTCATGCAAATTTCTAGGATTTGTTATTACTTCGGACGGTATGCGTATCGACGAAGACAAAACAGTTTCTATTAATAAATTTCCGACTCCGACAGACCAGAAGCAAGTTAAGTCCTTTTTAGGCTGTTGCAATTTTTATAGACGCTATATTAAAAATTTTGCCCGCAGAGCCGTTCCCTTGACAAATTTATTGCGCAGAGATGTGAAGTTCGAATGGACAGAAGAAGCTCAGGCTTCATTTGAGGATTTAAAGTCTGCCATTCTTAAACCGCCAGTCTTAGCTTTGCCGGATCCCACAGCCGAGATGCAAACCACCACTGATGCCTCTGCGCTTGGTATCGGTGCTGTGTTAGAACTGAAGTATCCAAACTCTGAAGTGAAACCCTTGTATTTCTATTCAAAAAAGTTAAATCCCTCGCAGTCTAAATGTAGTGCAACAGTCTTGGAATTTTTCGCCATTTATTCCGCTTTGAATTTCTTCAGACCTTTCCTCATGGGAAAGTTTTTTACAGTATTTTCAGATCATAAGCCACTTGAAGATTTTCTCTCCAACAAAAATCCCTCAGCTAAGATATTAAGATGGAAATTAGCTCTTGAAGAGTTCAATTACGAGATTTCCTACATTGAGGCAGCCAAGAACCCAGTCGCTGATCACTTATCACGCTGCGTGAATGCGATAACAATTGTTTTTCCAAATACTGAAGAGTTAATAAAAATGCAAAACAATGATCCGAAGTTAAAAACAATTATAGATTCACTAAAGGATCCGAACGCTCATTCTAAGTACATTAATTACTCAATTAACGAAGACGGGGTTTTAATCCATTTATCCGCACGTAATAACAAATCTCCTAGGAAGGGTATTAGAAAACAAATATGTGTGCCCCACAATTTAAAAGGTAAAGTCTTAGAGTCGGTTCATTCCGAGATTGGTGGGCATCTAAGGTTTTTCAAAACTTATAGCAGACTTAGCGAAAATTTCTTCTGGCCCGCGATGTATAGTGACACAAGAAATTACTTGCGTTCCTGCAATATCTGTCTCTCTCGGCGAAGTGCCCACAATACGGCAACTGCACCATTACAGCCGTACGACGATTGTGGTTTTCCTGGCTTAAGATGTCATATGGACATTTTTGGCCCCTTAAAAAAGACAGATATGGGTAACAGTTACGTTCTCTCAATGATAGATGCGTTCTCAAAGTACATTCACTTGGTACCACTGCCGGACCTCAAGTCCAAAACTATTGCCAAAGCCTTTTTTGAACATTACATAGTGCACAGAGGATGTCCCAGGGAGTTGATTACCGACAACGGTAAGTATTTCAGGAGTGCTGAGTTCGATGAATTCTGTAAAATACAAGGTATCGAAAAGAGACATATTTCCGCGTACTCTGCACACGTTAACGGGAAAGTAGAAAAACCAAATCAGTCGATCGCGAATATTTTGGCTGCCCTCTCAATAGAAGAGCAAGACTGGGACACGCATTTGCCCAATGTAATGTTAGCTTTGAATTCGGCTATACACGAAGCGACGCAAACTTCACCTTTTTTCTTAGAACATGGCAGAGATATGAAATTGCCTTATAGCATAAATAAAACTGGAGACACTCAAAGGACAGAGTTCGAGTACGTAAAGCATCTAATATCTTCACTCAATGACGTTTTTGAAAAGGTTCTGGAAAATTTAAAATGTCAGGAATGTAAAAACATAGATTGTAGTAAGATGGGGAAAAAAGACAGTAAATTTGACTACTCGGTCGGCTCTCTGTGTTACATCAAAACTCAAAATTGTAACCTCAGAATATCTCGTAAGCTGAGACCGAAGTATGACGGCCCCTTTAGAGTAATAGAGCGATTTTCAAGAGTCAATTATAGAGTACGTCATGTAGAAAATCCGAGAAAAATACTTAACGTTCACGTAAACAGAATGACTCCTTACACTCAGCGTTTTAGTCATTTGCACTTGATAAACACAGAACAGAATGATAACGACATGATTTCGGACGCGTATGATGGTGAGGATAACAGATCAGACTCAAATCAAAGATATAACTTGCGGCCACGTCCTTCAGTTAATTTTTTTAAAAGAGAGTATTCCGGAGGAACCTTGCCAGTCTGTTAAGCTAATGTCTGTACGAGAAAGAAACAGATACTGCTGCTGCCACTTTTATTCCTAGGAGGAGAGTCCGCACCCCCTTCACACTGGACCACAGATCCACTGAGCGTCGACGACGCATCTCCTTACATCATCGGAAGTCCAAGGAGCAGTCCGCATCCCCTTCAACATTAAGCAAAGCAGCGGATCATACTCCTATCATCTTCAACGTTCAGCGACTCGACGACGGAACCATCAGGTGTCTCCTTTGCGACGCGGCGGAGCATAGTCCGATCATCTCCTTATATCATAGGGAACATTTCATGGAATAGCCCGGATCCCCTCCAACATTAAGCAAAGCAGCTGAGTATACTCCGATCATCTTCAACGTTCAGTGACTCGGCGACGAAACTAGGTGTCTCTTTTGCGACACGGACTTCTTTTTTGAAAGAAAAAAAAAAAAAAAAAACTTTTGAATTTTCCGTCACGATAAATGTTGAATTTTGGTCTTATCCCGTCTGCCAGCCAATTCACTTCGAATTTTTTTTGTTGGGGAGGGATGTCACGGAGACATTAGCCAAAGGACGAAAAAGCACAATTACTGGCAAACCCCTTCCCCACAACGGAGCAACCCGGAACCCCGGGTGGGGCAGATCGGCAGAGAGAGGGAGAGAGCGGTGGACGGAGCTCGGCAGACGTGGGTGCACGAGCGGGGCACGCAGACGATGATCCTAGGCTGGCAGCGGGTAAGTCCGATGGTCATACTCTCAGCAATTCTTTGTAAATAACTTAATTAAATGATTAATCTTCATTCTGTTTCTTACTTAGTTGTTGTATATGTTATGTTCCACATATCGGTGGTTCACATGTATCTTTTTTCTTAGCTGAGTTATTTCAAAGGGAACATCTTACCCGCGGAACTTTTAGCCCCGCTCTCCCCTATATATTTTAAAAAAATAATAATAAAATTCAATAAATGGCAAAATTATCAAAAAAATAAAAAAAGCTTCACAGAATATTTTTTAAACAAATTTTCTGATTCGCCAGTGCTGAAAAGTTTTCGAAATATGAAGACCATTCCTATTATTGAGCGAAGAAAAGTTTTGCTACTAGCAATGCACTTTTTACAAGTATTCAAAAAGTCAATTTTTAGTATTTTGGATGACTCTTTGATAGTTTTAAAGTTCCCACTATTGTTCCACTAAGATAAGATTCCGCCATTAGCACTTCACGTTCTTTTAAAAACCACAAAAAAAAAAAAAAAAAAAAAAAAAAAACCACTGGGATTTGATACCGGCATAAAGTTTCCCTAAGGTTTGTTACCAGGATTAAAATTTCCAGTTCTTTTAAAAACCACCAAAAAAATTTCCAATAAGGTTTGATACCAGGGTTAAAATTTCTAGTTCTTTTAAAAACCACCAAAAACATTTCCACTAAGATTTGACACCACCATAAAAATTTCTACTAAGGTTTCATACTGGGATTAAAATTTCCAGTTACTTTAAAAACCACCAAAAGTAATTCCACTAAGATTTGATACCAGGGTTAAAATTTCCAGTTACTTTAAAAACCACCAAAAAAAAATTCCACTAAGATTTGATACTAGGGTTAAAATTTCCACTAAGGTTTGATACAGGTTTTAAAATATCCACTAAGGTTTGATACTAGTTTTAAAATATCCACTAAGGTTTGATACCAGAATTTAAATTCCCGGTAATATTTTGTTCTTTCCAGTATCATTTTGATAGTGGTTTTTGAAATTTTTTCCAATAGGGTTATTAGAATATTTTTTCGTGGCAAAATAGCTATTCCATTAAGCGGGTTCGACTGTATGTTGTTTAACAGTGAAAGGTACAAGAGGTTATCACAGATATGTTTCCTTAAAGAACAATCAAATCAGGTGCTTGTTACTTCCACAATCTTGAGCTTTGATGATCATCAGACTTCAATACTATTGACAAATGTGTCGTCATTCCCAAATAATGACTTTGTTGCCTGTATATACGATGAGAAATGGTGGATGGAAAAAGGTAAAGACAAAAGTAAAGCTAACAATGGTATTTTGGTGCATTTCTTTCATCCTTTTGGACCAAAAACTGCCTTTCAACTGTCAAAAAATGATACTGCGTGAGTACCCGCAAAGAAAATAGTACGTAAAGTTACTTCATTGGAACTCACAACGTTTTCTAGATGAACACACAACATAACTGATAAACTGTGCAATGAAATATCATGTTTGTTCAACTCTTTAACCAAAATTACAGCTGGCAAGTAGTTAAGAGTTGAACACAAAAGTATATTTAAAAAACATTAATGTGTGTAATAGTTTACACCACTGGTTCTCAGACTTTTTACATCTACCGCCCCCTTTTAGACTGAAAGTGTTATCAACGCCCCCTTTGCGAATGGGCGTAAAACTGGAAGGTGAAGCAGTTTTTTTTGGCCGGTTTAACTCCATAATTTTGCCCGGTAGACAGATAGTTCTAAAATTACTATGCGGTAAAAAAACTTATACTCCAAATTTGAACTAAAAACCTGAATTTAAATTGTGTTTGTCAGTGTTGAGGGAATGGTTAAGGTTTGGGAGTTTTCTCCAGAATTTTTTTCACATTGCACTGAGGAAACACAACTTTCCCTTGGTGTTGTTAAGACGATGCTCAAACACAAAAAGTCGGTCAAGTCTGGTGACTCTCTTCTAGAAATTTTGAGCAACTGACTTCCTAAAAACATAATTTTAGGCTCTGTTTGGTTATGATTGGAGAAAGAGTAGGAAAGTAGTTCCAAATTCCCTTCCGTATTATTAGACTGTCTTTTAGAATGAAGATTTCCATAGCTCTTCAACAGAAAAGTGAAATTTTAAGCTATGTGTGGTTGTGTTTGAAAAAGAGATAGGTGGTTCTGGAACTTTAACGCCGGAAGTTTTTTAAAAGTTGAAGTATTCAAAACGCAGTTAAGCTTTTTTTTTTTTTTTTGGCTATCTAAGTTAGGTGATCAGGGACGGGTGAGGGATTTAGGACAAATCTTGGAACAATTTTCAAATTGACATCATTAAAACACAACTTTAAGCTGTTTTCGGTAGTTACGCTATGAAAGTGAGGACACACCTCCAAAAGCGTTTTTGAAATTTAAGTGATATTGGCGAATTTTGGGCTATCTTTGATGACGTTAGGAAAAGCATCAGAGTTCGGAAGATATCCCCAGGATATAAATTTATGAGCTATCCTTACCGATCTATGAGAAAAGGGTTTTTTACCGCCCCCGTTCAAACATGTAATCTCAAGCCAATTTCAAAATATACCCACGCCCCCTTACCGCCCAAAATATGTCCACCACCCCGATGCCGCAAAAAACATGTTCACCACCCCTCAAGATCTTTCCACCGCCCACCAGGGGGCTGTATTGATCCGTTGAGAACCACTGGTTTACACCATTGTAGTGCATAAAACATAAGGGTAAGTTCAAGAACGGTAGTTCATTTTACGGTAGTACTACTACTACTGTCGATTATTTTTTAAAAACAGATGTAATTAAAAGTGCATTGTTAACTTATATGAGCGATTCCATACCAAATCACCGAATGGGGGTCGCACGACCGACTCGGATTTTTTTTTAATTTGGTACACAGATTGATGGTATAGAGGTATGAAAAAGCCCAAAAGGAAAGTTACCTGCTCCACTTATTTTCTGAGATACATGCCATCAAAGTTTGTCCGCCACGTAAAAATACTAAAAAAGTAATGTTATTTAATCATTTTTTATAAAAAATCGTACTCATGCAAAATAAAAGTGTTACATATCTATGGAAACTAGGTACTCCAGGCATTCTGAAAAAAAATACTAGAACGTTCATAATGAAAATTGCCAAGGTACAGGGCTCTTTGAAGTTGTCACCACAAAAACTTGATTTTGCAGATTTTGCTAAAATTCAGGCATTTATTACAAAAAAAGGCAAACAAAACCAAAGGTTTTCTCACTTTCTGGTAGTGTACAGGTCCTCCCTGTAAATTGCTATGCAATAAATTTTTTGGGTTTCTCACTCCTTCTTGGAAATATTTTAGCTTAAAGATAAGCCGTATGGCAAAAAATGCGTTTTTGGCCATCTTGGCAGCCATTTTTCTCATAAAGGGGGAGCAGTAGAAACTTTAATTTTTTTTTAAAACAAGCCACTGATATGTTAGCTATTCACAGGAAAAGAGTTTACTTTTGGTTATTTCTCCCATTAAGAGATATCCTGCTGACACTATATGCATGTTCTTCGCGACGACCATATGCTTTTGTTCCCCCTCTCATGGACGTAAAATTAATTAAACCAAAAAATAATGATATATTTATTATTAGCTGTATTATCTACCCAATATGTCATGAAATTTAATTTATTAAATCATTGAACAATAAATTAGATAATTGATGAAAAAAAGAAAAAGTATTTCTCTGATGCCTGAGCATTATGCATTCATAATTATAAAGCACTAAATACTTTCTTGAGAAATTAATTAACATAAATGAGCTCTAAATAGTTATATTATAAGCAATACCCAATCTTGTGATTGGGATACTCCTGTTTTTAATTGAAGAATTTCTTGAATATCACATGAATATCAGGAAAATAAATGAGGTCTTTTCGTTTGATGTAGGATACTTTATGACAAATTTCATTTGATGGGCTACTAACTGAGCATGGTGATAAAGAGCTATTAATTTCAGCATCGAATTCCATTTTACCTTATTAACAGTTAAATATTTATAAAATAATTAAATAAATAATTTAATATAAAGCCATGCTTGAAGAATTAAAATTAGTGCAACTAATTTATTCCCATACTGATCTTTACAAAACTGACATGTGTTGAGCACTGATAAGAACTGACAAGAATAAGTTTACTCACTAAAATACTAGTTCACAGATACTATAAAGCGTACATTCTATTTTCTACAAAATAATACTGCAACAAAGAACAAGGGTATAAAGGGGTAGGTACTAAAGAATTTCTTGAAAAATCAATTAAAATAAAGGAGCTTCGAATATTTATCTCATAGGCAATACCCAATCTTGTGATTGGATGTTCCTGATTGATGGCTATAAACAGGAGGATACCCTTGTTCTTTGTTGCAGTATTATTTTGTGGAAAATAGAATGTATGCTTTATAGTATCTGTGAACTAATATTTTAGTGAGTAAACTTTTTCTTGTAAGTTCTTATCAGTGCTCAACGCATGTCAATTTTATAAAGATCAGTATGGGAATAAATTAGTTGCACTAATTTTAATTCTTCAAGCATGGCTTTATATTAAATTATTTATTTAATTATTTTGTAAATATTTAACTGTTAATAAGGTAAAATGGAATTCGATGCTGAAATTAATAGCTCTTTATCACCATGCTCAGTTAGTAGCCCATCAAATGAAATTTGTCATAAAATATCCTACATCAAACGAAAATACCTCATTTATTTTCCTGATATTCATGTGATATTCAAGAAATACTTCAATTAAAAACAGGAGTATCCCAATCACAAGATTGGGTATTGCTTATAATATAAATATTTAGAGCTCATTTATGTTAATTAATTCCTCAAGAAAGTATTTAGTGCTTTATAATTATGAATGCATAATGCTCAGGCATCAGAGAAATACTTTTTCTTTTTTTCATCAATTATCTAATTTATTGTTCAATGATTTAATAAATTAAATTTCATGACAGATTGGGTAGATAATACAGCTAATAATAAATATATCATTATTTTTTGGTTTAATTAATTTTAAGTCCATGAGAGGGGGAACAAAAGCATATGGACGTCGCGAAAAACATGCATATACTGTCAGCAGGATATCTCTTAATGGGAGAAATAACCAAAAGTAAACTCTTTTCCTGTGAATAGCTAACATATCAGTGGCTTGTTTAAAAAAAAAATTAAAGTTTCTACTGCTCCCCCTTTATGAGAAAAATGGCTGCCAAGATGGCCAAAAACGCATTTTTTGCCATACGGCTTATCTTTAAGCTAAAATATTTCCAAGAAGGAGTGAGAAACCCAAAAAATTTATTGCGTAGCAATTTACAGGGAGGACCTGTACACTACCAGAAAGTGAGAAAACCTTTGGTTTTGTTTGCCTTTTTTTGTAATAAATGCCTGAATTTTAGCAAAATCTGCAAAATCAAGTTTTTGTGGTGACAACTTCAAAGAGCCCTGTACCTTGGCAATTTTCATTATGAACGTTCTAGTATTTTTTTTTCAGAATGCCTGGAGTAACTAGTTTCCATAGATATCTAACACTTTTATTTTGCATGAGTACGATTTTTTATAAAAAATGATTAAATAACATCACTTTTTTAGTATTTTGACGTGGCGGACAAACTTTGAGGGCATGTATCTCAGAAAATAAGTGGAGCAGGTAACTTTCCTTTTGGGCTTTTTCATACCTCTATACCATCAATCTGTGTACCAAATTAAAAAAAAATCCGAGTCGGTCGTGCGACCAACTTTTTTTTTTTTCGGTGATTTGGTATGGAATCGCTCATATATTTCAGCATTATTTAACTTTGTCAGTTAAGATAATTTTAAGCCTTAGTTGCAAATTTCGCATTGTACGAGTGAAAAAAAAAAAAAAGTAGCGTTTTTGTTGAAATTCGCAGCTCTATAACTCAAAACGCAGTTGAGTCTCAGTCATAATTTTTTTGAGATATTCTTATTACTATTGAGAACATTTTATACAATTTTCATTTTTTTTTCATTCAGTCCCTTTTCAGATATTGACCTACGAAAATTGACATTTTCGCGTTTTCCGCCATTTTTGAAGACCCGTAGAAAAAAAAGGAATTCATTCTAAAGACTAAAACTTATGCTGCTGGTAGTATTATGAGTACTCAAACACAGACATAAAATAATATTGCTGAGTCTCCCTTCCTTCATAAAAATTTATGGTCTTAAAAATTACCAATTTCTATGTTTTTTTCTAGTTTTTCGAGAAAGATTTTGACCAACTTTCTTACATGATAGGGAAATTTAAAGAAGGTGTATTTAAAGGTAATTTTATGCTGAATACACTGGTTTTTAAATTATTTTGATACCTTTAAAAGCGACTTGGCAATAAAATTTTTCGCAAACCCTGTTTTTCTATCAAATTTTCAAAATCGCCATTTTGAAATGGCTGCCAAATAAAAAATATAGCATGTAAATTTTTTTCAATTGCAGTTTTGTTCATGTCTACCCATAGGTAATCCATGGTAAAAGAATCAGGAAAATTAAAAATGTTGAGCAACACTGACTTTGTGATTTGAAATGGATTGACCCAAACACTAAATGTGATCCACGTTTTAAAATGTGTTGTAATGAGTAAAAAAATTGCAAAGCTTTTTTAAAAAATAAATACATGATTTTCTTTGTAACTTGTTTTTTCGACTTTGGCATTTAAGTCCTCACCTATTGCAAAAAAATCTGTACGCGATGGAAAAAAAATGAAGCTCGTATTTGGATTCAGCACACCGAAAAACATTAAAATCAGTCAAAACATCCCATGCATCTGTTCATTTTTTTTTTTTTTTTTTTGCAGACCTGTGTAATTCATCCGGTGAGAATGCATGCAGTTCAAATGACAAATCTTAAGAAAGGTCGGCAATCAACGACACAACTCTGTTGAAAAAAATACGAGCTATTATAATCGGACTTACAATAAATGAGGAGAAGAGTTTAAAAGCGCTAAGCTATTCATTTGTGCCCCAAATGCTAAGTGCATTTACATCCCAAATGTTCTGAAATTTTCCATTTAAATGAGCAAAAATTTCCCTAAAGTACAATGTTTAACCTGTTAACTGGGTATGAAGAAATATTTCGTCATACATAAAAGCCTACAGCAATGGGCATGACGAAATTTTTCGTCATGGAAATTAATCGATATATATTGCACGCATCACGTTCTACGATGTTCTTATCTATTAAATCTTAGAGTGGTTATATATATGCCATCATATTGTCGATGCGTCATGAATTTTCATGTTCTTGTAATCTGTAACTTGAGCGCTATTAACGGGAAAACGGGCGCTGCATGATCTATACTTCGAGCTGCCACAATTTGGATTCATTTTAGTCTGCATTTCAGTATCTTACATGTTAGTAATAACTTTCTGATTTGAATATTCTTATTGTGAATTTCAGTGTTTTATATATTTTTATTAGTAATAAATTTATGACTTAAGTACTTTTTGGTTGCTATTTGAGGTGTGATATTACTTACTGAGGTGTGATTTATTTGAGGTGTGATATTAATTATCGCTGAGAAAAAAAAACTCCCCATTGTGAAACGAGTTGAGCAATAGCTAATTCCCCGGTTAACAGGTTAAAATAAATATAGTTTGTACATTGATTCGGATAATGATGCGTATACCGCAACATTTCGTTTTAATAAAATATTTTTCACGTATGAAACTTTTTATGTCTTAATGAATGTAGTTAGAGCATATTTTAATAAAAATATGCTCTTATTAAATTTCAATGCTTGGCCTGAAATGTGTTAATGAAGCTCGCAGATTATTTGCAGCCAGTTGTTCGTTTCGTATGGCAGAAAAGCTAAAGTTTTAAAGTTAGATTCAAAAAGATCAATAGAAAAATAAAAGTATAAAAAATAGAAAAAAAAGCCTTTTACTTCAAAGCAAAAAGATTTCTCCATCATTTCGAGTAAACTGTAAAGAAAAATGCAAGGATCATCCCTGCTTAATGTGACCGAGATAACTTCTATTTGCAAAGTAAGAAAACGTTATGTAAGTTGTTTTTTATGCCTCGGAAGATCCTCAAGAAAAGGAAAACTGCTTATTTACTTTGAAAAAACTTGCAATAAAAGCCTGCAAGTTTACTGAAACTCATGAAAAGTCATTCATTGGAGGTGAAAATGTAATAAAGAAAATTTGGTAACATCATGGAATAGCACGGTTTCATAAAGCAACAACTTTTTTTGAAGTCTGAACTGAGTGCACTATTAGGTAGATACCAGAGCTTAGTTTTGATCAATTAACTTCTTTTTCATA
>JAXGGA010016686.1:0-26127 GCA_038373865.1 Uloborus plumipes | reverse complement strand
AAACACGTAAAAATTTCTAACTTAACAGTAAAATTGCTAGTTTTACAGTTTTTAATTGGAACCTCGGTTGTCAGTATTATACTGTAAAAACAACAGTTTATTTTTTAAGTGTAGACAGAAGGATATTAGATAAAATTTACAACATCGAGTTGTAGTTAGTGTCACAAACTTAACGTTGCTATGGAGGAAAGTATACTCGTTCAGTTCTGGATGAGATTTTTTAGCCCCTGACCACCTCCCATACAATTTTAAAAGGACTATATTGAAAGCAACAAAAATGACTCGAGTACGAATTTGGGAAAACACGAAATCTCCTCCGTAATGCTTCGGTAATAAAACTCGGCAACAAGTTTTAGGATAATTTTCTAAATTGAAATATTCATGAAAATAAAAGTAAACAACAAAACTGTTCATGATTTTCGGTACTTTTATTCTCCAAACTCTTATGTAGAATGGTTTCTAATATTTCTCAAATCCACAATCCTTTTCTTAAAATAAAACATTATGCTGCAAAACAAAATCATCGACAATTTCCAAGCCGGAAAAAGTGCAACATATCCATAAAACTCTAAGCTTTCCATTCGGAAGCACATTTCAAATATGCTTAGCAGTTCTTGCTGACTTGAAGTTTTTGAAAATACGTATTTCTAGATTTTTAGTAACGTATACAATTTGGATTAATGTATAAAATGAATAATGCTTGGATTTTAAGGAAAATAATTTTGTTGATGTTGCAAAAAGGTGCGGTAGTTATTTTTTCAAGTACTTTTGTCTTATGCTTTTCTTTGAAACAATATTTTAGAATAAATAAAAACAAACTCCCTTGAAATGTTATTAATATTTGCTGAAAATACTTACTTCGGTCGTATAAATGAACATTAAAGTAAGCAATAACTCCTCAAGAATGAAAACGTTTTATATACGAAATATGTTTGTTAAGACCAACAATAATCTTTTTAAAATGCTACAACTTTTCGACATAACGTATTCTGCTTTTTTTGAGATTGGTTTAAACTTGAAAGTATCTAGATTTTTGATTTCTTTACGAAATTATAATGTGTTGGAAAATGTAAACTTTCATTAAAATAAAAGAAAACAAAATCCTATTAACGTGTACTGCAGTCAAATTTAAAGCATCATTTTTAACCAAGAAAACAGCGTCACATTTTTAAGAATGGAAATAAAAATAATGATCATTAAATGCTAAAATTCACATGAATACTGTTTTCCAAGTTATAAAGATTCTTCAATATTGCAAGCACAATATTGACAGCCAGAGACTACAGCTTTATACATGCAATGGACGCATCAGTCTGGAATGGTAAATAACAGAGCTAGAGGCATATCTTCCCCTTATTGAAGCAGAGATTCTTTTATCCATTCCTGTTTTTCAATGAGTTATTTTTTTTAACAATGAAATACTTTAAATACAGGGTGGTTATAAATTAACGTGAGGTGTTTGGAGCCTTCCAACGCACGAAGTACTGGGCGAAATATTGTAAAATTTCATGGGCGCAGATATTAGACCATGGGATTTTGATTTCTGAAATAAAAAAAATAGTTTGAAATATCGCCACCAGGGGGAAATTTGGCGCTGTAACAGTGGATTACTCTGAATATCGCGAATTAAATTTGAAAAAATGCTGGACAAAGCAACTTCGCGAAGAAAAAATGATTGTTATTTGCAAATGAGGTTTAATAGGATCGCCGTAGAATTTCCGGTATGGCCCCCAAGATCGCCCGATCTCAATCCATGTGATTTTTGGTTATGGGGATAGCTGAAAAGTGTTGTGTATCAAAGACATGTTTCTGATATAGCAAGTTTTAAAGATATTGTAACTTTAAAAGTCAGAGAAATCAATTCTGATATGTTACGATCTGCCGTGGAAAATGTTGTGCATCGTATCCAGTTCTTGCAACTTCACAATGGGATCATATTGAGCTACATTTGTGATAAAAAATCCATTTTTACAAATAAAATGGATGCATATTTTGTCAGTTGGAATTTATTCTTCGACAATCAGAATAATACACTTTTGCAGCGCCAAAATTTCCCCTGGTGGCGATTTTTTAAACTATTTTTTTTTTAATTTCAGAAATCGAAATCTCATGGTCTAATATGTGTGCCCATGAAATTTGGCAATGTTTCCCCTAGTACTTTATGCGCTAGAGGGCTTCAAACACCTCACTTTAATTTATAACCACCCTGTATAATTCAGATACTCTTATGCGGCAAGAGATTTAATTTCTGTATTATTTCTTAATCATAACAGTTCTTACTTCATGGAGGGGGGGGGGGTGTTCCCCCTTCTCGCTGCAACCTTGCTCATATCAAATCATATTCATAAAAGAAACAAGTTTCACAATCATTACGAAGATAAACTTCCTTCAGTTCATATATATTTTCTTATTTATTTACTAAACTATTCATTACTAATGAGTATTTTTGTTTCATAAATTAAATTTCTGAATATGATGCAAATATATATTGCACAAGGTGCAATCAATTTCCCTGATTTTATTGTCTTTATTTTAAATCCTTCGAAGCTAAGCAATTTGAAAATATGAAACATTGTAACAAATACTCCATCTAATACCTCTCCTCAATTCAAATTATTGCATTGCGATATTCAGAAGAATTTTAATTTTCAACGAGCAACTAAAACGCAAAAACAAATAGAAAACCATAAAAATAACATTATTGATTCGTCATTACCCTAAGCATTCATTTAAAAAATATTTTTGGAAAAAAAAATAGAACCGACTTCAGTTGGAAATTGCTCTAAAAAGTAAAAAATAATTTTTTTCTTTGAACACCATCGAAACTACTTTTAAACATAAGTTTTGAAGTCGGCGCAAAAACGATAGGTAAAATGATATTTAACCATATTTGCCAACATTTTTTCAAAGAAACTATTGAAAATTAAAAGCAGAATATTTGTACCATTACACGAATGTGTGGTAATCAATGAAATGAATCCATTAAAATTTATATTTATAGTTGAATTGTAGTTGCGTATGATTCTATACATTGTTTTTACGCCGACTTCAAAACTTATGTTTAAAAGTAGTTTCGATGGTGTTCAAAGAAAAAAAATATTTTTTACTTTTTAGAGCAATTTCCAACTGAAGTCGGTTCTATTTTTTTTCCAAAAATATTTTATTTCATTCTTTTTAGAGTAAATGCACTTAAAATAATCAAAATATAGTTAAAAAAGTATGCAGCTGTTAAAAAAACTTGCAGACCTGGACTCGATCTCATTCCATCAGGAACTTCCAACCGCCGCTTATAACCACTTGACCATCGGTTCGCTCATTGAAGTAAGGATTTACGATATCACATATTGTTTTTAAATAACATGAAATTTTAGTTTTTCGATCATAACTTTTTTTCTAGTGAACAAATATCGTCATATGAATACATGGTAGCTAAGTCAACCATCTCCTATCGATTTAAAAAAAAATCGTCCAAATCGGTTCAGTCGATCAGATGTTATGTGCGAACAAACAGACAAAAAAACATACGCTTTGAATTGAGAACCTCCTCCTTTTTTGAAGTCGGTTAAAAATTGAAAGTAAAAGTAAGTAATTTGAATTGTGGAAGAAGGAGTTAGAGTAAGACTTGGAAAATTGGTGCAAGTTTTTGCTTTTCATGGAAAATAATTTTCAACTAAAGTGGACTCTTTAGCTTTTTTCAAACAGCACAAATCAAAATCTTATTTTTTAAAAATGTGTGTCACTTTAATGATCGTTCATACCCCCCCCCCCCCGCAGTGCAAAAAAACATTACACAGCAGATTTTTCCCTATAACTCAACACTCATGGTGTTTGATACATTTTATTTGTTTGTAATGATGTTTTTTAGTCACAACCAATATGAAAATCACAAAAAATAGTTACTTTAATTTTTAACATATATTTATCATCTTTTTAATTTTTATTTTTGACTTTTAATTTTGCCTTGAATTTGACGTAAATGCAAGGTATAAAATACAGAATTTTTAAGGTACAAAAATTAACATAATATAATTGATTGTGCATATAATTTTTGAAAAAATAATATAGGTGCCGCAAATCAAAAACCATTTATTGCCACAATCGATTCATAGCCCCCAAAAATGGCGTAAACGTCCATAAGAAAATTCTACAGCATCGAAGGACACCATTGCCAATTTTAACAAAGATCCGACCAAAACTGTCATTTTGTACCATAAAAAAATATGGGGCACATTCCCATGGGAGGATGTACCTGCATAAGGACATTACAATCATTAAAATCATTAAAAAAAAAAAAAAAAAAACATGCAGCTATTTGAAAAAATCCTTGCATACTTGGACTCGATCTCATTCCATCAGGAACTTCAACCTGACGCGCATAATCACTTGACTATCAGGTCGCTCATTGAAGTAAGGATTTACGATAGCAGATATTGTTTTAAATAACATGAAATGTTAGTTTTTCGATCATAACTTTTTTTCTAGTGAACAAATATCGTCATATGAGTACATGGTACCTAAGTTACACCATCTCCTATCGATTAAAAAAAAATGTCCAAATCGGTTTAGTAGATCAGATGTTATGCGTGAACAAACAAACAAAAAAAAAAGTATACGCTTTGAACTGAGAACCTCCTCCTTTTTCGAAGTCGGTTAAAAACAAATCGTATCAGAATTACTAAAAATAGCAACGAATTAATCTTGCATCATGTTATCAAACAATTCATCAAATAATTTCCTCTCAGGAACATTTCCTTGTTTGATATTTAATGAACTTCTTTATGATAATCGATCATAATGTTCGATCAACCCACGTATATTCGATTCCCTGCTTCCAATTTCGTTCTTTTTACGTCACGTAACGTCCATGAGTAGATTTAGAAGAAGATCAAGGAACAGAACTAATATGATAATCTGCACGAGGTTTCAGATGCATCTATTTATAAACAGAAAAAGAAAGATTGGACCTCAGGAAATTTTCTGTTTTCTGCCCAAAAAAGGAAATGAGGTTCTATATAATTCTAGTAGATGGGATTTTCCCCCAAGTCGAAAAAGAATTGGAATTCTTTTCTGCATCTCACATTACTTGCACGTGGAATCTTACTCAAAATGTCGATATCGCTCTGAATTTCTTGTGAATTGGAAATCGGATTTTTTTTTTCATTTGGTTGGTTCTAGTACCTGATGTCCTTTTTTTTTTCAAGATCAGTCGTTGGAATTCTCTTTGTTCTTCAACGTCCATAAGTGCCAATATGCAAAGCAATGAAGATTCTAAAAAGATTCGATCTAAAAGATTCGATTGGCTCTCTAGTGTGCAGTGAAAAGACGGATTGGCAGTGAAAATTCAATCATAAATTCAAAGAAAATTAAAGGTATAATTAAGAAGATAAATAGAAGTGGAAAGCAAAGGAAGATAACCCTTATTTGGTGGCGGAATCTGATGTATTAATAACGGAAAAGAGTTCTGTTTCAAGTCTATTTCCTGAATTTAATTTAACTAGATTGATTTGCGATGTAAATAATTAGCAAACAGCAGAAGTAAGAAAACACTAGTTTCTAACTGGCTGAGTTTTCTATTTGTAACCCTAAATATTTGATTCTATTGTCCTAAGTTTATTGATAAATGATATTTTGAGGGAGGGAGGGGGGGGGGGGGCTAATAATGTTGAGGGAAAAAAGTAAATTGTCGGGTTTTGACGGCATTTTCATTTTTCAACTCATTTTCATTTTTAGGACTTTTTTGCTAATTTGGGTAATTTTCGTTATTTTAGGGAATTTTTTTTTTCACATTTTAGAACATTTATATTATTTTAAGTTCCCCTTTTTTTACACTTCAGGATTTTTTTTTTTTTTTTGCGCTGCGTCATTTTTAGTAAAGAAAAATTTTAGTACGAGAATATGGGGTAAAGTGAAATGTCTAAGATAAGTTACCGTTTTCGAAATGAAATAACCGTAAATTTTTCTGAAACCTACAAAATATTAAGATAATTTATTTTGTAATAAAACTTGCATTGAAATATTTCGTTTCCTTTTTAATAATAAAACTGTACCTTAAAAAAAGTGGAAAATGTTCACTTAAAAATACATGAGACAAAGTGAACAATAAAATATTTTTCTGATGAAATATTTTCTTTTTGATTATAAAAAATATTTTTCTTTAAATAAATATATAAAAAAATTTGGTATGGACCCCACACTACTTCCTTTTACGTGTAAATTTCTTAGTAGTTGCCTTAAGTGTTAAAAAAAAGTGCTTGGAGTGAGAATGGTAACAATTCAAATATTTACTCCCCTAATCTGCCACGAAACAATGCAAAAAATATTTTACAACGGTTAATTTTCTAAATATTGCTGATTTTAATATCATTCTGTGAATTTTTCGCAAAATATCGCCAATAGCGCCAAGTTGAACCCAAATTAAAAAATTTTTTTTCGCCAAATTTGTCGCTAACTTGGCGATATGTCGCCAAGTTGGCGTCAAACACTTGGTGACCAAAAGTTTGGCGACATATCGCCTAGTGGTCGCGCCAATTCATATCACTTGAGTCTGCATTGAAATTAACACTGATATACCCCCAAAAAAGGGGTAAAACACCCCCTTGGGAACATTCGAATGCAACCACAAGGGGAGGTGCACAACTAGACCATCCTCAGAGCCTACATACCAAGCTAGAAGCTTCTACGGCATATAGTTTTTGAGTTATGCGACCCACATACATACATACGCACATACAGACGTCACGAGAAAACTGGTCATAATTAACTCGGGGGTGGTTGAAGAGTATTTTTCGGCCGCTTATATGATGGTAGGTACATATGCACGTGCTGAAAGGTCGAAAAAACTACGGAACATTCATTCGGGGGTGAGCAAAATCAAAATTTAGACTCAAATTTGAGTGATTTTTTTTTCGCGATCACAATACTTCCTTTACTACGTAAAAGGAAGTAAAAAAGGAATAATTGCACAAATAATGAAACAATAAATAAATAAAAAAAGTGTGAGAAAAAAATAATAAGTGAGTAAAACATTGCTACAAATAAATAAGTTGTTGTTTTTATATTCTTTCGTGGTACTTTTTTTGTACTTTTGCGAAATTTGACATTTATTCCATTAATTTCAATTCAAAATTATTTTAGGGCCATGCTCCACATCAGCGTAAAACGCGACCGAAACTGAAGGCAGAAACCGAAAATCCGGGTACTTTCCATAGGAACACCATTGAATAAATTTTACGCTTCTGCCTAATTTTTCTGCTTTACGTCGATGTGGAGCATGGCCCTAAGTCTTGAAACGTCACCTGTATGTTGATTGTTGACTTTTACCTACTATACTACACTGCAAGGTTTCTTGACAAAAACACCGTGACGTCAGCGTGACGTTTGCTTGACGTTAGCCTATGAAAAACGAGCTAGATAAAACGTCACAGCCTACTTGGCGAATTAGAGGAGATCGCTAACCGCTTGTGAGCTCGTATTGGCTCCTTCCGTAGTGACGTTCAGTGTCAAGTTAAGTTGCTGTCTAGTATATGCACTATTTAACATAGCGTTGTTGCTTTGTGGCAGCTAGGCTGGCGATTGGGGATGCGCTGCGTTCCTGTTAGAAATGTACCGACATTTAGTGTAAAGTCCGACTTCAAGGACAGGAGAGAGAAAGTACATCCATGCCCCGGCCGGGATTCGAGCCCGGGACCATACCATCCGGGTCAGACATCTCTGACCACTAGACAAAGGGGTCGGCTTTAACATTGGTTTAACCCATTTATGCCCAAGTTTATTTTAACAATTTTTTTCAATTTTTATCTGCTTAAAACTCTTGGAATGGTTTACATACATTTTAGGCTTAAAATAGTTCGCCGTTGCCATATTTATTAAGTTATTTAACGTTCTGTTTATGGGATATTTTGCAGATATGTGAGCAAAATACGACCTTACTTAACTTTACTTTTGCGAAGCAGCATTACAGAAGGCATCTATGATCAATTTTAAGCAAATCAATTTTAAATAGTTTAATTTTATGAAAAATAAGTTCGCAAAAAAAACTTACTTTCTGTGGCTAACCATGCCGGATCGTTGCTTTACTGATTTGTCTGAAAATAGCTGTCAATAAATAAACTCTGATGTCCAACTAGTGGTTCTATCTGGTTTTCTCAAGAAGGACTATTTAACTTGTGAAAAACAGCTTTAGTAAAAGGATATACCCATTACACGTTTTTGTATACAGTAACTAACAAGCGTTCCGTTTTTAGGCTACTGGGCATAAATGGGTTAATGACTTTGATTGCAACTCTACTAAAAGTGGCATCTCAGTCTAAAGTTAGTTTAATGCACGCACTTTCATTCTTTGCCACGGGCACTTGAATGAACTTTTTTAGTTATTAAAACTTGATTTTTCTTCATAATGAGCGTTGATAATAAAAATACTGTTATGCTAAACTATTTTTACTTCCTTTTACTTAGTAAAGGAAGTATTGTGATCGCGAAAAAAAAAAATCACTCAAATTTGAGTCTAAATTTTGATTTTGCTCACCCCGAATGGATGTTCAGTAGTTTTTTCGGCCTGTCAGCACGTGCATATGTACCTACCAACATATAAGCAGCCGAAAAATTCTTTTCAACCACCCCCGAGTTAATTACGACGAGTTTTCTCGTGACGTCTGTATGTACGTATGTGCGGATGTGTGTGCGGGTGTATGTGCGTATGTGTCTCGCATAACTCAAAAACTATATGCCTTAGAAACTTCTAGCTTGGTATGTAGGCTCTGAGGATGGTCTAGTTGTGCACCTCCCCTTGTGGTTGCATTCGAATGTTCCCAAGGGGGTGTTTTACCCCTTTTTTGGGGTAAATCAGTGTTAATTTCAATGCAGACTCAAGTGATATGAATTGGCACGACCACTTGGCGATATGTCGCCAAGCTTTTGGTCGCCAAGTGTTTGACGCCAACTTGGCGAACAAATTATTTTTTTGAATTTGGGTTCAACTTGGCGCTATTGGCGATATTTTGCGAAAAATTCACTGAATGATATTAAAATCAACAATATTTAGAAAATTAACCATTGTAAAATATTTTTTGCATTGTTTCGTGACAGATTAGGGGAGCAAATATTTGAATTGTTACCTTGCTCACTCCAAGCACTTTTTTTAACACTTAAGGCAACTACTAAGAAATTAACACGTAAAAGGAAGTAGTGTGGGGTCCATACCAGATTTTTAAATAATATCTTTGATCAATAATGATAATAAAAGCATTACAGTTGAATTAAAAACTAAGCAATCACATACAAATCGTTATTTATGAAAAAATCAAAGGCTTTAAACTTACTGAAACAAATCGTCCAATTAAACGTTATATTAACTTCGTCAACGGAGAAAATGTTTTGGATTAAAAAAAGTTTGAATATCTCCTATAGGTTGTGATGTTGAAAATCTTCTGAAAATAGAGTTGAAATAGCCAAAAAAAAAAGTTTTTTTTTTTTGCACATGTTCTGCTCTAAAGCTCTTTGCGGTGACGTTCATCCGAAGTAAATCACCTAGTTAGAGCAAGATTTAAGAAGGATTAAAACTTTTTCGTAAAGCCTAGTGTTAAGTTCTTTTAAAAGAGTTGCAACGTAGAAGAAAAATCATTAAAATAAAATAATAATTAATTACAAGGATGCTTTTTTGGCTAAGATCTTTAGAACAAAGAACTTTTTTTTTCTTAAATCTGACTATTTTTTTTCAAAGTTTCTAGACAACAGACTGACCGACATTTTTTAAAGCCTCTATAACAATTTTCTATCAAATTTTTATTTTAAATATTATTGAATTGATTTATTTTTGAATTAAAATATATGACTCAACGATTAAAAGTATGATTTTTCTAAGTTACAGTTAATGAAAAAAAAGAGACTCGTATATTTTTAACAGTACTGCAGAAAAGAATAAAAGAGAAACTAAATGAACAGCAATAACTGAAATGAAAAAATATCACGAAAACAAGTCATTTGGACGAAAACAGAAAATAGGTTACAAAGAAGCAAAAAATGATAATTAAAGAAACTAAAACGTTCAAAAAAAAATGTTTCGCAGCTAAAAATAACATAATGGATGAACGAAGATCCGAATGAGCTTTAAATTAATAAATGGAAATAAAAATAACAAGAGATAACTGAACTAAAATAGAGAAATATTGTTGGCAAATGATAGAGAAAAGGAGAGAGAAAGAAATAAAAATATTCGAAATAGAAAATTATAAATAAAGACTAAAATTTTTTATTGAAAATATAATTGAATGTTTGAGAAAAACCGCAGGGACATAATGGGCAATTTGCGCAAAAGATGAACAGAATTAATTAAATAAAACAAATTAGTCTATGAAATATCAAGGGAAAAATGCTAATTACAGAAGTAAAAACGGATCAATAAAAACTAATACATGTATAATAAATATCCTCAAAATGAGCTAAAAATATACTAAACAAGTGAAAGAATACAATGGAAAGCTGCAGATTAAATAAATTAATGCAAAACGAAGAAAAAAACTCTTCTGGTGAGGTGAATGAACACTTTTTTTTGAAGGAAAGTGGGCAAGTTTGTACTTTGCTTAATGTAAAAACGGTGAACACTCTATTCACGAACAGTATTGATGAAGAGTGATATACCTAAATGCAACTTAACTTGACACTGAACGTCACTACGGGCGGAGCCAATTAGAGCTCACAAGCAGTCAGCGATCTCCTCTAATTCGTTACGTAGGCTGTGACGTTTTATCCAGCTCGTTTTTCACAGGCTAACGTCCCGCAAACGTCACGCTGACGTCACGATGTTGTTGTCAAGAAAGGTTGCAGTGCAATATATCAATACAGTTAAAATGTTCAGTATTTTTATATCTAAAAGTGCTGAAAAAAAAAAACTTGCGAGAATACAATTTTTTTACAGTAAAGCTGTATGCATTTGAATCAAGGTTGAATTCGTAAATGTTCCTGATCCTAAGTTCAATTTATTATGTAAAAGATATTTACTTTTCTAGAAAAACTACCGGAACCATGTTCTGGTACTTTCTGGCACGAAATCACTGCTGATTTAAATGTAACTGCTTTTATGGTCAGTTAAATGATAATGGGTTGTCTTTTTGCGTGGCTGCGTGTTTAGTTTTAGAGTGAGTTGTCACTCTTTAGTTTCCAGCTTTTAGCATTATTATTGCTTCCATGCTCCAAAAAACGCGGGATCAAATTGAAAGTGCCAATAAAAATTACAACATAGTTTTGTTTTCATACTTACGAGGAACGTCGCAGCCTGGACTTATTTCTCCAGAAAAAAAAAAGAGAAATAGGGTTATTTATTAGAGATGGAACGAAGCGGCATTTGGCCGAAGCGCCGAATACCGAAGCTTCGGCCAACTAATGACCGAAGCTTCGGCCGAAGCTTCGGCTGGCGCACATATTGAAGTTTTTGGATTAAATGCATAATAAATGCGAAGAGTTTTATACTTTTCTCCATATGTTTTAATATTCTTAATTCTTAGCGTTACACAATATTTTTCAGCTTACTGTGGCATTCTTAATTTAATTTCACTAATTAAAAGTTTTCTTGTTTTGTTTTGCTTTGTACTGCTAATACAAGAAAAACCGACATTACTATTTTTGCATTGCAAATTAGTAGTAGGAAGCTTTACTTGGAACATGAAAAGCTCAGTCTGCAGTTCAGTTAATGTTTTATAATAAAACAACTGATATGATCATGTACTAGCTGCCAGGGCAGCTAGATTAACTTCCTGCGGCATGTTGATGCATAACGTCCCCCTCTCTAACTTTTACCTCATTCTGAAGTTGTATTATTTGATATAATTTAATGTTCAGTCGATTTCAAGACATACCACGCACGTGGCCCGGCGTTGCACGGGCACTTCGTGCCCTGAAAGTAGTGAGAAAAAATTTAAAGAAACTACTCCCCGCCAAGGCGGCTCGCTTACAGGCGCTTCACGCCTTTACTTTTTTCCTATATAAAAAAATCATTCGAATTATTGAGATGCTTCGCGCCTTCAAGATGGTGAGGAAAGTTTCAGTAAGTTCAGCTCGCTCAAAGGAAAAAAGCAGACATAGATACTCAGTTTTTAATATAAGTAGATGGCTCTTCAACAAATAAATGTTTCAAAATATTACCAGTAGCTAGCGATAAAAATTCTACGTAAGTGGCCCGCTTATGAGTTCCGTGTTTGATTTAGTTAAGCCTTCATTCAAAATTCTCATTATCATTGTTATCACTGTTTCATAGCAACGACGGTTTGCAAGAATGGATTTCATATTTAATCATTTATTAGGCTTAATCGCTTTAAACTTGACTACTTATTAATTGATATCTTCGCTAATTAAAATCGTATAATTATATAGATTGAAACTAATGAAGCTTGAAAAATTACCTATCTATCGGTACCTGGTTCGACTTACAGTTCATTGGCGTTCAGGAGAAAGAAGCGTGACATAAAAAGGATAGTTAGAAAGATAGTTAGAAAGAAAGATAGTTAGAAAGATACTCAGTTTTTAATATAAGTAGATTATACCATAGAACTACCCAATCTACTACTATTTACGTTGTGTTATTTGTGTTTACGTTTGTGGCCGTGGACGAGCACAATAAACCATTAAAGTTTCATTAGTTTTTCGGGACATTTTATTCATGATGATTTCTCATTTCACCATGGAGTGCGTAAGAAGTTTTCAGGCAAGTCATACTGCTGAATCTATCAATGATATACTAAAAGTTATGATCGATGAGTGGAACTTGAATGACAAAATACACCTTGTTTTTCGTGATGGTGGACGTAATATTACCAAGGCTCTACAACTTAGTGGTTTGGAAAGTATAATCTGTTTTCTTCATACGCTGGCATCTTGTTGTGTCAAATGCATTAACAAGTCAAAAGTCTGTAAGTGACACTGTAGCTACTAGCAGAAAAATTGTGGGCCACTTCAACCACTCTGCAAAAGCATGTTTTAGATTGACAGAAATACAGGGGAAGAAGCTGAATGGTAAAAAGAAAAAATTACTGCAAGATGTCGCAACTAGATGGAACAGCACTTTTTATATGCTTGACCGTTTACTGGAACAGAAAATGCAGTGTCTTTGTATGCTGCTGAATTTGGAGGCTTAAATAATTTAAGTCCTAATCAATGGATGCTCCTTGAAAAAACACTAAGCTTACTCAAGCCCTTTGAAGCCGTGACAACAGAAATAAGTGGTACTCTATCCTTAGTTTTAGAAGTCATACCTATGGTTGCAACACTCAAACTATGTTTATTTAAAGAAAAAAAAGGAAGATGAATGTTTGGGGTAGAAACTATGAAGAAAACCCTCTTACAAGAGCTAAACAGGAGATTCGAATCTATTTCAGATGCTGATAGTTATTACTTAGCAACAGCTTTGGACCAGCGATTTAAGCTTGCTTTTCTCGACACTAATGAAAGAAAAGAAAATGTGAAAAAAAAGTTGATGTCAATGATGGGAAAGGAAAGACCACACACCATTTCTGATCCTGGAACAAGCAGATTGGAAAATGCCAAAACACCAGAAGAACCAGGTTCTTCCTTATGGGATTGCTTTGAGGAAATCACAAGCAATGAACAACAAGTAAAAGAACTTTCGTTGCCTCTTAAATAGGAAAAATTGCCCACTAAATTGTTGGAAGGAAAATAAGACAATTTTTCCAGGATTATCAGAATCGGCCAAACGCTACTTATCTGCTCCAGGTAGCAGTGTATACAGTGAAAGATTATTTTCCGAAACTGTTAATGTGTACGAGAAGAAAAGAAGCAGGATTCTGCCTAAAAATGCTGAGACATTGGTTTTTCTTACATCATAATTCTAAGTTGTGTGACAAATGAGCAGGTATTTTATTAACTCAAATATAAATGACGAATTTTTTTTTAAGTTAATCAACTCATCACAATTTATTCTTTTTTAATTATAAATACTTAAAATGCGGATCTTGGGTGGATGTGTGCTACTAATGGACTGGACCCCTTCCTCATATTTTGATTTATACAAAAATAAATAAATAAAATGTAGCTTTAAGTTCTGTATTAACAATTACTTACTTGTTAATAATTGGTAAGACCTCATTTGGAGTATGCTGTTCAGTTTTGGTCTCCTTATCTGAAGAAAGACATTAATTTATTGGAAAGGGCACAAAGAAGGGCTACAAGGTTAGTAAATGGATTTTCTAATTTAGACTATGATTCCAGACTTAGAATGCTTAATATGTATAGTCTTGAGCAACGGAGAACCAGAGGGGACATGATTCAGTTATTTAAATTTATTAAAATGAATGATGTTGCAGGGTTGGATTTTTGCAAGGAAAGCAGGACAAGGGGTCATTGTTTTAAGCTGTTTAAACCTCAGGCGAACCTGGAAATTCGAAAAAATTACTATTTTAGCAGGGTAGTGGGAACTTGGAACAGCTTACCGGAAGAGGCGGTAAAGAGCAATGGAGTAGATGGCTTTAAGAGGGCCATTGATCTTCATTGGGGTCTTTAATTTGACTAGGACCAGCCAAGTTGGGCCCTGAGCCTGCTGCTGGTCGCCACATTTGTATTTGTATTTGTATTACTTACTTGTTTTACTATATCCTGATTTTGTTGTTTAGAATCTTGATCAATGAAATACATAATAAGTTAATATATGTTGATAGATTAATGCATCTCTTTAAAAAACTAAATTGTGTACCCATAAATTTCAAAAAATATAAAATTTTAAAAGAAAGTAATTCAAGATGCATAATAGTTGCACATCTGCCCTTGTACACATAAGAACCATTACCATTGTTCAAAGTTTCAAAGCTAGAAATCATTGAAAAATACTCAATGCAGTATATTTATATAGCTTTTATTTTAAAACTAAAGTTTTTTTGAACAAATATAACGAAATGTAATATTTAAAAGAACATATTGTTAATAAATATTTTATTAATTATTGAATGCATTCTGGCTTTAAATGTTCAATACGCACATATTTTTAATTAAATATAAATTTCTATTATGCTTTATCATGAGGAACAATTTTGAGTTAAAAAGACCATCTTATATGATAATAATTGTAACAGAAATTTGCTGCATAAATTTCAGGCCGAAGCAGCCGAAGCGGCCGAATCACAACTCATGCTTCGGCCAGACCGAAGCTTCGGCAAAATGGCCGAAGCTTCGGCCCGGCCGATGCTTCGTTCCATCTCTAGTTATTATACAACTTGAGAGAGCTGAATCGAACAGTGGGAGTTAGGCAAAACAATTACATCCGTGAAATTTATATGCAGGTATGTATTTTCATATATAAAATGGTGTTGAATGAACATAGTATACTTGATTAAGATGAATGTTGGTAAATTAGCAAGCATTAAAAGTCGGAAAAAAAACTGGAAAAACGAAATGACAGCATCTGTTTAAAGTCAGCTAAGTACCACATCTTTCCTGAATAATAATTCCAATGTCTTCGTCATCAGGCTGTGCGTGTCAAAAAGAGTGATTGTTTCTATTCTTTTTGGAAATTTAGCAGTACTTTTTCATTTGCATCATCAACTTTCAAAATTAGAGCTATATAGCACTTTAGGTTTTTCTTTGATTCAAGTGTCATAAGTACATAGTAAACAGCTTTTGCAGTTTAGTAAATAAATAAATGATGATAGTAACACGATGCTATTTGCAATTTCTCCATTCCAAAAAAGTATTACTGATTACATTATTTTCTTATTTTTCAGAACTAAACGTAACCATGGCATCCAACTAATCCCTTCATGCCCTGCTAAAGACAATCAAAGACCACAACATGAGTGCTTCCAAGCGTCTCTGCAGCATCCACAAAATCCGTGAGGTCCAGCTGCCCCTCATAGAAGTGGCAGACCAGTATGACGTCATCCGCGAGATCGGATCCGGTGACTATGGCAAAGTCATGCTGGCTGTCCACCGAGACACGGACTCTCAGGTGGCGCTGAAAGCCGTCCCCAAAGCCACCACCCCCATCAAGGACTTCCTCATCGAGTTCCACTACAGTTACTTCCTCTCTCCCCACAACAACGTGCTGGACACTTACGACGTGGCGTTCGAAACAGTAGAGCACTATATCTTTGCCCAAGAAGTGGCCCCCTTTGGGGACCTGTGGCAGGTCATCGAGCGGACGGGAGGCATGGAGGAACAGGACCTGAAGATTGTCATCAGACAGATTACTTCGGCTCTAGAGTTCATGCACAGTAAAGGTCTGGTACACCGTGATATGAGGGCAGAAAATATGCTAGTGTTCGCAGAGGATTTCTCCAGGGTAAAACTCACAGATTTTGGTCTGACGAGACGGACGGACACGTTGGTGAAAAAGAGGACGAGGTCCTTGCCCACTTGTCCACCAGAGATCTGGGAAGCTGTGCACTTAGAAGGGTAAGTTCATTCTCAACTCCTTCAGCACCAAGAAAGTAATTGTATGCCACGCAGTTATTTTCCGGAAGATACTTGCCAGCCGTGCTTTGGAAATGAATCTCTGTCTTTTTAAGTAATTTCCTGCTATCTGTGTAATTATGTGCTACTTAGTAGCAGAGTACAAATCAATCAACCTGTTTACATACTGTAGAAATATATATGGCCTACACTTCCCTATTTCTTAAGAAGTTAAAATGTTTTGGCCACTTTCAAAATTTTTTGGCCACCTCCTAGTTTTCCAAGCAATGATTTTAAGCATAAAAATTAATGTTTTTTAAAAATTGCAGAAGAGGCACGAAATCTTGTAGCAATAGTAATATCAATTACTAAGTTGCTAGATTACTTTTGGTTATAAAATTCTTCCAGAATTTAATGTGCCCACTTTCAAATACCAAAAGCGATTTTTTAACCTTAACTATCCCCCTTATTAGCTTTATTTATTAAAATGATGTACTTCGCCCTAAAAAACGTTAAAATACGTGCAACGTCAGTAGGCGTGAAAAAAAACTTTAAATAGATGAACCGATTTCTGAGGCAATTTCCCCTTCGTTCAGCGACTAACACAGAAATGAAAAACAATTGCAAGAGTTGTTTAAATACTAAAGGAGCCTCTTTAAAATTAATCAAGTTTCAGAATTAGTTGATCCACGATTGACTATAGAGGTATTTGAAAATCCTAATTCGAACTCATTTAGTAGAATCTGAGAAATAAAAGGCATTAAATGACTTTTTCAAAATATTATGATTTTTGTGTACATAAATGCTTTCAAAATATCCTACTCCCTAATAGAGGAAAATGTGCAATTAATTTTGGCTTCAGAAAACTTTCATTTTGGACTGGTTTCCCAGCACGACTCAAAAAAATCTTTTTTCATGTAATCTTCATATTTTCTCAATCTAAATTTCAAAGCCTAGCTCCACTTGCAAATGTCACATTAAATATATTAGACACATCAGATGTATAGACAGATAAAGGCTTCGGTTATCCCCGAAATCGGTCCGCTTTTTAAATGCTTTTACAGAAGTTGTAGCTATATTTACCATTATCAAATGTAGTATTTAAATATATAAGAGCACAAACAATTGATAAATGTAAAAATGTATTTTACGAGCAAAAACTTTCAGCATTATAAATTTCAATTCCTAAAGATAAAGAAATGCATAAATAAAATAAAAACATTTTCATGCAATGTGTTTTCGCAGGTAGAAACATAATACCTTGAACCTCTAATTGCTTATCGTAGAAGAAAAATAGCTTTTGCTTTTATTTGTTTCCAAGAAATGTCTAAAAAGAAAAATAATTTTACTTTTCAATTATCATTTGTGATACAAGAAAATCTTTTATGGCAGGTTTCTATTGCACGTTGAACAAAATGTTTCAGACACTCAAAGCTCTTAGTAAGACAGACGTGTCTCCTTTCCACGCAGGTACACGGTCGAGATCGGGTCAGACGTATGGCAGATGGGCATGTTCATTTTTGCCGGACTACTGGCCCGCTTCCCCTGGGACAAGGCCGACATCACGGACCCCAAGTTCTCAGAGTTCGTCCAGTGGCAGAAGCGCAAGATCACCAGGACGCCCAAGGACTTCCGCCGATTCACGCCCCGGCTGCACCGCCTCTTCCGGAGGCTCATGGATCCCAAGCCATCCAAGCGATACGAAATCAAAGAGGTAATGAGCCATCCCAAAGCCCCGTGTGGGACAATCAGAAGCTATGATGCTATTAACATTGTGTAAAAGATCTTAATATATTACTTTTTGATCCGGACCAAGAGTCGAGCAAATCCCTGGTCCAGTACCCCCAGAAATATTGGTTCACTCGGAGGACTTTGTGACCATGACCCATATTTAACGTGCCCAGTCCATTAGTAAACATAATGGATCTTTGACCGGTTAGGATAGAACCTGGGACCATTCGATTACAAAGGGTCCGATGCTTTACCTATCAGGCCAGTCATTTCAAGTTTTTTTCAGGGAGAGAAGGGGGAGGGTCAAAGGGTGCAAAAACAAAGCGATTTCATCGGAAAACAACAAAAAACACGCCCACTTATATGAAAATCCATTGATTTGCCAAAGTCAGGGGGGGGGAGTGGCAATCGACCCCCCTAACCCCCCTAAATGACGGGCCTGACCCACATCAAAAAAATCACAGGGCATCTGCGTTTTTAAGGGCTTAACACTGCAGAGATTCCTACTCGGATGCTCTCGCATAATTTACGTACTTAAACAACCTGCTAAGGTATAAGGTTGACCAGGCTCTTATTGATTTCAGTGCAGCAGCTGTGACCCTAAAGTTTGATACCTAAACATGATTTTTTCTTATCTGGAAAAGAATCATATGCTGTCCTAAACAACGCATAACGAGACTCAATGAGTTATTCTATTGTCATAAGTGCAAATGGTGCGTATTCTCCATTCTATCTCGATTCCACTTTTACTAACAAATAGATCCCCACCTCAACTCTTATAAGCCACTCTGAATGCAAGAGGTTTATGTGCTGGACTTTATAAAAGGTTACTTCTAGAGCGTCATATTAAATTAAGGTGCTTTTTAAAAATAATGAATTTACTTATTAGCCCTCTCGGCACCCTGGACCTCATATGAGGCTCCTACTTTTGAACTCAATTTTGGAAGAAGTAAACACTTAAAATGATTTTTTTTTCACTTAGGAGCCTCATATGTGATCTACATGAATAGGTAGAGTCACTGACGGAAAAAAAATCATTTTAAGTGTTTACTTCTTCCAAAATTGAGTTCAAAAGTAGGAGCCTCATATGAGGTCCAGGGTGCCGAGAGGGTTAGATTACGTTATTTTGATAGATTACCGCTTATAATTTTGAGCACTGACACATAGTGCTACCACTGTGCTCTTGCCCTTCATTATAATATGCTGTGTGTTAGTACTTCCCAAATTAATTCTTTTCAATAATAAATATTGTTCTATTTTCAGGTCTACAAATATCTTGGCGACAAATGGCTCATCTGCCGCAGCCCACGCGTTACCACAACAATCAGCAAATCCGACGTTCTAGAAGCTTCCAACTATCGCCACGCTGAGCACCTTGGCGAGATGTTGTCGAATTTGAACGTCGAATCAAAAAGCACACAAAGGGAAACGAGGGAACAACGCATCAGCGACTGGGTGCATTCGACCTACGATGACTCGAGTGACAGTTAGGCACGGAATGTGTTGCACTCTTCTACAACTAGAGCTATTAATACCGTCGTATCTTGGAATTTGAGACTGTACTACTCCGATTCACAGGCCAAGTTCAAACGACTCTTTTGGGACACGGCCCTGTCTGTTCAGTCAATCCACATGTTCAATCAAGGAGAGAACATCACGCTAGATTTCAAAATATATTTTCGAAAGTATACACCAGAAAATGCAGGGTGATACAAACAGAATGGTGGGGTTTTAAACGTGTGCAGCTAGCTTTACGTGCAAAATGGTACAAAAGCGGCAATTTTTTTACGTGCTTAAACTATTCTCAAAATTTTCTATGTACCCTCCTCCTGACTATTGAACGATACCACACCTGTATGCAAAACTCCCCTCATGCGTGTTGTAACATGTAGACAGAAAAAAAAAGTGAAACCTTATTCCGTAAAAGCGGTGGCAGCATAGTTGCCTCCAATGCAATGGAGTAAGGTTACACAATATTTTTACAGTGTATATAGTCCAGAAGCAATTGCAACAGGGAAGAAATTTTTCAGTTCTTCAACATTAGCAGACAAAGGGGGTTATAAAATCAGTATCCTTCACATATCCCACAGGAAAAATCATATGGTGTTAGGCCAAGTGATATAAGATGGGTAATCATACAGTGCTAAATCACCTCTCCCTTAATCGCTATTTTGACGAACTGAACAATATAACAAATGTGACACATACGATAACACGCAGAGACATCTAGAGGTACTTAATGGGGAGCACATGGCACACAGCAGTATTTCAGCTTTCTGAGCTACTAAGATCCCTTAAGAGGGCAGTACACACCCCTTCTGTCTGCATGGAACAATTTAAATTACGAATCTAGACGCCTTGGAGTCAGATACAAATATGGTCCGGTTGTGCCCATCGCCCGTTTAATTTATCACCTCAATAGCCAACCAGATACAAATCTAGCCAAAGATCCGCAAGTGTGGAAGGTGGAGATATAACGTTAATCAGGAACATAGGCGGCTAGTGCACCAAAAGGGGTGGGGGGTCAAAAGAAATACGAGAGAAAGGGTCGAAAGAAAGGGGGGGAGTTAGAATGCCGCAAATTTAAGGTTTTTTTTTTTTTTATGCTACAATTTGACTTGGATTTTAATATTGCTAATTAATTGCCTTCTAAAAATGCGGAATATGAGCTCAAAAATCAACCTGGCTGGTTGATTTTCCTCTATTCTTATGAAATAACATGAAAACAGTCCGATTTTTGAAATTTTCAGCTTTTATTTTGGTGAAATTAATCAGTAACTGGATAAAAAGTCATTTTTCACTCGATCATTACTTTTTAACCATGAAAAGTGAAGGGACAAAGTCCCTTGGCTTTTAGAAGTGAGGGGGCGGTCGCCCACCTTGCACCCCTGTACGAGCCGCCCATGCCCAAACAACACCACGAGGAAGCTCCTACTATCAAGGCCTAGATATCTAGCCGTAGCCCATTGAACCTTCACAAATCGCTCCACTAGAGAGCTGTACACTGTTAAAAATTCAGGAAACTTTTATGGTAAATATTACTGTAAAATGTAGCGCGAATAGTGCAGAATTATTTTACAATAAATTGTTCAAGAAAAAGAAAGGATTACAGGGCCAATCGATACACCATGTGATTTACTGTGTGAAGCACTTATCACCCTATTTCGCACGTCAGATGCAGTGGTTGGAAAAACTACATTTCTTTTGTAGCGAACTACAATTACAACTACTTTGTTGTAAATGTAGTTAACTACAACTACTTTTTTAAAAATGTAGCAACTACAAACTACTTTTGAATTGTAGTCACTACTTCGCTACTTTTTAAAAAATGAAAAAATAAAAAGCATACACCGTTTGAGGATTGACCAAAATAATTCTAAAAGTGGTTTACATTAATAAATTAACGCATTTGAATATGGAATAGAACTAGGAATTGTCTTTGAATTTATTGGTTACTTTTTCTTTTTGTTCCACCCCCCCCCCCTTTTTTTTGCTAAAATTTGTCCTTTTTAGATTTTTTTTTACAATTTTTACGAATATTCGCCACAAGAAAGGATTCAAAAGCTGACGGGTTGAAAGAATTCAACCTTCATTTTTTTTATTTTCTTGTCAGATAATATTTAGAAACATGAAAATTATTTGAAATAAGATAAAATTTATGACGCCAAATAAACCACTGGCATTAAACAGGTAGAATGTATTTCGTCAGAATGGTGTATCTAAGATCAGCTCATATTTTTATGGTTCTTATTTCTCATTGCGTCCGTGCAAGATTTGCATCAGTCAGAGTCAATTTAACCTTGTTTTTTCCTTCGTTCTCTTTTTAAAATTTTTTTTTTCATTTATTTTTTTAATTTAAAAGTATTTTCCAGAAATCGCTACAAACTACAATATTTTTGTATCGCGCTACTCACTACTCTACTTTTTTTTAAAAAAGTAGTGCGCTACACTACAAACTACTGAAAAATGTAGCTACTACAGTAGTTTCGCTACTTGTAGCGCGCTACTTCCGACCACTGGTCAGATGTGTTTTATTTGGTATTGTGTAGGAATTTTTTTAACGGAGTTGATACAATATTTCCAAAATAGGTACTCTTATGAAACCCCATCATTCTTATTGAATCGCCCTAATGATCATGATTCACCCCACTTATTGGTCCATTCACTGCTTGGTACAATGTAAAAGAAGACTACATTTGATACATTAAATCAAACCTTATCATGCATTTTTCAAGTTGCAAGTTTTCTTAGTTGTAAGAGCTATTATATTTTTAATTCGCCTTTAGAAGTTGAGGACTTTTTATTTCCTACTCTGGAGTAAAATGTAAGATTCCACAAAAAATATTTTATTGTTATGAAAAGTGAGTAAAATCTTTAATGTTTGACACTTGAATTTCATCAGTAAACAAAATGTATAAAAATGCATCAGTTTTGACTTTTTTGGTTATAGATTCCATTGAGAATCAAAATAAAGAGAAAAGAAAAAAGTCACTGAATCAATTTAAGACTGAGCTTCTATTTTTTTCTATTGGTGTATTGCTCTAAAAGGACACATGATGAAAAGGTTCTAGATACCTTCAACATCGAATTTAATTTAAACGATTCCACCTGCGTAAAACGGGAATAAAGTCTATTATGAACAAAATTTTGTTTATGTTAGTTAGGTGAATAGAGCTTCAGAACTGGAAATAGTTAATTACACTTGAGTGAACACATTTTATGTCTTAAATTTTCTATCATTTGATGTAAAAGATACTTCATTAAGAATGTTGGGATGGGGGGGGGGGGCGAGTCTGCGGTTATTATTATTCTTTTTTCGATTTAAATTAACTTATAGATAAGTACAATCTATGAATAGTATAATATACAAGGTAACGAACGAAATTAGTTTTTCTAAAACAGCAATTTAAATTTAAAAAGAAAACAGATGAAATGATGAATGATGATGATTATAATCGAAAAAAATTCCTACATTAAAAAAAAGTGAAAATTCACAATAGTTATGCTTTTTGAGGGTAGCGTTTTATTAGTTGCCACCAAAATCTAACGTTTTCTTTAAAGAGAGATTGTGTTTAACAAAAGTAAAAGTCTAAACCAAAGTTAAAGAACCCAATATGATTTTTGTATAAGATTTATCTATACTTTTTAAGTCACAGAGATATGACTTTTTTTTAATCAATAAACATAATTAAGGGAAAAAATTCACATAAATTTTATACAAAGTAGTTTTGATATTAAACACATGAACAACGGAATATAGAATTAAACTCTGTTAGAGAAAAACCCTTATATTGAACTTCAATTTATTTAAAGTTTATTTAGAAAGAGTTTTCAGATTCTAAAATCAAGTACGGGAATCACTAATGTAGTTCGTCTTAAGTATGTTCGAATAAACGAGGTTCGATTGTATTTAATCGAATGTTAAACGTTCGTTTCGAAGGTGAAAGCTTCAATAAATACTAAAGAGTCTAACTTCGTAAGCACATCCATTTGTTTCGTTTTGAAATGCGAGTCTATTTTTGCGTCTGTGCTTTTTATTGTTAAATATGAAACGCCCGTCTTACTGTGGTGTTACAGGCCTACTTTTGAATGACAATCTGATAAGCTAAGGGCTTATTTTAGGAGGTAGGGCTTTTTGTGAAAGTACTCCACTCCGTGTAAAATCGTGCTGGAGTTTATTTTTGATTGGATCTTTTTTTGGGGGACACACACACACGCTAAGTTATAAATCAATTTCCTGAGAAAAAAATGACGAAAGAAAAAACGAAAAAAAAAAAAAAAAAGCAAAAATATGGAATTTCGAAGGTCTCAAAATTGAGGGATTCATCATTGTCCCTTAAGTTGTTTCGATTAGTTCCATAGTTTAATTATTAATGAGAAAAATGGGGAAAATAATCTTCTGTAACAGAAAAAAATGACAGCACTTAATCTTCTCCTTATATTCAAAAAAGAAATCTTGGAGGAGGAAAACGAATCTTCTGGCAAAGCTAAAATTTCAAAATTATTTGCGTTTTCGTAGCAAAAACCGAGATTTTTATTAGTTGCTAGTGGCGCCATCTAGTATAAAAATAATATACTAAAACTAGGTCAGGAGTTAAAAATATAACCATTCATGATTTCCTTAAAATAGGACACGTAATTAGCTTAGAGAGCAACTACACGTGAATGTCATAAGAAATCTCATATTTTATACAGCTTGTGCTTTTGCGAGCACTTTAAAAAGAAAGATTGATGCTGCTTACCTTTTAGATGCACAAATTCGATAGAGTACATTTGATGCTAATTTTAATAAAGAAGGAAATTTCTAACATTATTTTTTACAATTTACGTCAGTAATTTTTACTAGTTTTTTTTAATCATAAGCAAAAATATCCTTTCTATCGGTGCTGTAGAGCAGGACAAACATGTTATTAACTATTTTGCGAAAGTTAGCATGATTTAAATTCCTGGTATTAAAATGCTTTGAAAAGCACATTCACCACTTTCGGCTGACACATTTTCAGAGTTACATTCATTCGTTTCAGAAAAAAGGATGCGTTTCATTTTTTGAACTGCAATTTCGAAACATTTTCGGAATAGAATGTTCTATCTCCATCCCTTTGCCTAAAGTCAACGAAGATGGTCGACAGTTACGTTTTTAGGCCTCTAATTATATTAAAAAAAAAAAAAAAAAAAGACCCGGAGGAACACTTCTGTACACATTGTTCAAATTTTGTTTTTAGGAACTCATTTTTAAACACATTCAGGTGGAGCTTCATTGAGCATCTGCAGCAAAATTATTATACATATACTCGTGTAAGTTTTCGGTTTTGGGTTCTGCAATGTCGAAAAATTCCGGGGGAAGTCTCCGTACCATCGTACCCCAACCCTTCTAAAGCCACCTAAGATGGCATATTATTGCGTATTTATGGCTCTAATTTCGAACTAATTTCCATGGAGAGTCCGAAACCCTATTCTCAACGTTGTAAAATCGTGTGTTGGACTTCAATTTCGAAAAATTTTCGACAAAAACTATCTCTCTCACTTCGACTCGACCAACGGAGGGGGCGAAAAATCATGAGTTGACCCAGGGAGCTGAAGACTCTAGCTACTCTCCTCTGACGGGTACTTCATCAAATATAGTTGAGTTGGACGGATGGGGAGCGGGGTTTGCGAAAATAGGACAAGATACCGTTCAATTGTTTTTCCCCGATAGACATTTTCGCTTTAGTACGCCACTGCATACTATTCCCTATATCCATCACAACTCACACTACGTCCATTCCAAATACGAGAGGTTCATATGCCAGAAACCGTAAACGAAAAAAATTCTAACGAAGCACTCATTTATTTCATTCACATTATCTGCAATCGCACGAGCTCGAGCTTGTTTCAGATGGAAGCTTAAGTTTTTCCATTTTTAGAAGAGGGGCCTTGATTGAGGAACGAAAAAAATTATTTTTTTCTAAACAGTTGATTCAACTAGTACTCTTTCCCTGTTATTTTGTTTATCACAATTAAATCGATAACAAAAATTCTTTTTCCCGTCATGTTCGATAATGATAGTAAAGTTAGTTGGCTATCAAAAGTTGTCTCTTCAAACAATTTACTTTATTCAAGATGGAAAACTAATTTTTAACAGCTCAAATACTTCTGTTAAGGAATGAAAGCGATGTCGAACTCGCTTTAAAAATTTTTTCCCATATTCGCACCTGGAGCTACTCTGCTTAAATGATCTGTTTCATAAAACTCTTGTATTAGTTCTAACGCACATTATATGTGGCGCACATTATAAAATAAATATGCTTATTTTCGAAATGGAATCTTAAAAAAAATATTGCCCCGTAATTTCTTTTTAGTAATATAAATGGGTGGGTGCAACTGCAGGAATGTTTTAATTTACGAGTCATAAAATTTACAAGCATTTAAAAAAATACCTTTTTTGACACATGTCACATGGAGTTTAATGACTTAACAATTAACTTCTTTTGGTTACTTTAAATATATTTTATAATAATATCATAATAATTG
>JAXGGA010016685.1:0-26130 GCA_038373865.1 Uloborus plumipes | reverse complement strand
GCCTCTATTAACTCATTCGATCAGTTTCAAAAATGGCGCAAAGCTTAAAATTCAGATCATGAACAATTTTCTTGTTCTTAACAGAGTTAATTTAGCGGTCAAATGCAAGTGAAGCACATTGATACGAAACTCAGCATTTTGTGCTTTACACTCGCTGTCAATAACACGCTTTGGGGGAGAATATAGTCCCTAACAGTAGTACAGTGGCTTCAGTAGAATGATATTCGGTCCTTCTACTGAAAGGGCGATACGTTCCAATCTCATTTTTTTTGTACAGGGACTGAAAACTTTGAATTCGAATAGGTCTTAGAGTTTTAATTGAAAATAATTCAATTTTTTTGTGTTGAAAATTTTTTTTTAATGTGGAGATGTTTTTCCTAAATATAAGTCAGGGAACCTAAAGTTCGTATGAAAAGTTACATTTGTATTTTTTGACCTTATTTCCTGCTACAAACTTTCAACATCTTTACTTTGCACTTTATTTTCTGCATATTTGCAATTGGAAGTATGCATGTAGGACGAACAGTTGCGAAAATAAAGGTCTTACAGGTTAAAACTTAAAACCTTGTTACCTTGTATACTAATTTTGGGTACGACATCGGTGTTTTCAAACATCGACATTTTGATTAAAACATCGATGTTTTTTTTTCGATGCTGATGCTTTGTACTTGAACTGGATTGTCATTAAAAAGTGACTATTTAAAATATATACTCTTAATGACAACTTAATTAACAAGTTTTAGCAACTTTCCTTATACTTGAAAGAGTTTTCTATAGTTAGACGTTGAGAGAAATAGACACGTGTTGGAGAAAAGTTCCCTACTATACGTTTTAAAACTTGATTTGTTGAAGTTAAAAAAAAAAATAATAATGACACTACAGCTTTTTAGTAAAAGATTGCCCTTGTTTGGAAACTTTTCTTTATTTGCGAATAATCTGCTACAGAGAGGAATTTGCTAATATTAAAATCAACTGCATTTATTAAGCTTTAAAATCTTTTAACGTAATCTAAATGGTTAGTTACTTGAGCTGCCGACTCACAATTAACTGAACAAACTGATAAAAAACGTTTAATTAGAAAGATTGCAGAACAAAAAATTGTTTCTTTGATTTGGTTAATTTTACATTATTTTTGATGAAAAATAATCTTTTTTTAAGCACTCACAATAGTTGAATTTTTTTTATCTCCTTTAACAATAATTTTTACCGTAAAAGAAATGGACGACAATTTACATTTTTGTCTGGGGTGGATTATCTGGTAAAGCCGCTTTAAGACGTCTAGCAAGATTTTGAAGTCCTTCGAAAAGTTCTTTGATTACTTCGTATAGTTCTTGATTTGCCATCTTAAGTGCTTGGGTTAGTTCATTAATTTCTCGGTTTGCTTCGATAATTTCTTGGTTTGTCTGGTTAAGTGCTTGGGTTAGAGCGTTCATTCTTCGGATTAACTGACTAACTGAATTTTCCTCTGCTTGAATAGATCTCGCTGATCCAATCACACTTCGACAAATAGGACATGTATTACGGCTCTTTAACCACGTGTTGATGCAGTGGTCATGGAACAAATGGCCACAGCTCATGGTTTTTTTGCTGGTTTGATCCTGTGTGTCCAGACAAATAATGCAGCTTATTATGGAGGGCCTCTGTATGTACTCGGCTCCTGTCTCTTCTGGGTTGAGAGGACGAATTTTGATGTTTAAATTCGAAGCTTTCCGCAGCTGGGTATCATTTTTCTTCCTTCTTCTCAATTTAGAACTAAAACTTGCAATTACGGCAGAGAACATGTTTTTAATACTAGATTTTATAGGTACCTTTTGCGCCATCTGTAAAGATAAAAAAAAATTCAATTCTTTTAAGCGGTCACAGTACCTTGAAAATGACCAACCGACCAAAAATTTTTTAATTGCTTATTTCAAAAGTAAAAGTTATTTAAAACAATCGGGAAAAGAAGCATTACTCTAGTTCAATTATTTAAAAAGTTAGGAATGACTTTAGTGCATGCACGCAATAGGCTCTAATGCAGGGGTTCCCAAAGTTTTTTTTTCCCGTAGACCCCTTGCAGAGTTTTCCCGTTTCTTGTGGACCCCATTCCTATGGGTCGTTTCAAAACTAAGTCAGGCAATGAAAAAATGGAACTGAAGCATTCAAAACCACGAATTAGATGGTTATGTTCCATTGTAGATGTTCCAAAACAACCAGATAAAAATATTTTTGGAAAAAGAATAGAACCGACTTCAGTTGGAATTTGCTCTAAAAAGTAAAAAATAATTTTTTTATTTGAACACGATCGAAACTACTTTTAAACATAAGTTTTGATGTCGGCGCAAAAACGATAGGTAAAATGATACTTAACCATATTTTGCCAACATTTTTTCAAAGAAACCATTGAAAATTAAAAGCAGAATATTTGTACCATTCTACTATTACACGAATGTGTGGTAATCAATGAAATGAATCCATTAAAATTTATATTTATAGTTGAATTGTAGTTGCGTATGATTCTATACATTGTTTTTGCTCCGACTTCAAAACTTATGTTTAAAAGTAGTTTCGATGGTGTTCAAAGAAAAAAAATATTTTTTACTTTTTAGAGCAATTTCCAACTGAAGTCGGTTCTATTTTTTTTTTTTTTTCCAAAAATATTTTATTTCATTCTTTTTAGTGTAAATGCACTTAAAATAATCAAAATATAGTTAAAAAACCATGCAGCTGTTCAAAAAACTTGCAGACCTGGACTAGATCTCATTCCATCAGGAACTTGAAACCGACGCTTTTAACCACTTGACCATCGGGTCGCTCATTGCAGTAAGGATTTACGATAGCACATATTGTTTTTAAATAACATGAAATTTTAGTTTTTCGATCATGACTTTTTTTCTAGTGAACAAATATAGTCATATGAATACATGGTACCTAAGTTAACCATCTCCTATCGATTTAAAAAAAATCGTCCAAATCGGTTCAGTAGATCAGATGTTATGTGCAAACAAACAGACAAAAAAACATACGCTTTGAATTGAGAACCTCCTCCTTTTTTGAAGTCGGTTAAAAATTTAAAGTAAAAGTAAGTAATTTGAATTGTGGGAGAAGGAGTTAGAGTAAGACTTGGAAAATTGGTGCAAGTTTTTGCTTTTCATGGAAAATAATTTTAACTAAAGTGGACTCTTTAGCTTTTTTCAAACACCACAAATCAAAATCCTATTTTTTAAAAATGTGTGTCACTTTAATGATCGTTCATCCCCCCCCTCGCAGTACAAAAAAACATTACACAGCAGATTTTTCCCAATAACTCAACACTCATGGTGTTTGATACATTTTATTTGTTTGTAATGATGTTTTTTAGTCACAACCAATATGAAAATCGCAAAAAATAGTTATTTTAATTTTTAACATGTATTTATCATCTTCAGAATGTTTGACTTTTAATTTTACCTTGAATTTAACGTAAATGCAAGGTATAAAATACAGAATTTTATAAAGGTACAAAAATTAACATAATACTAGCTGCCAGGGCAGCTAGATTAGCTTCCTGCGGCATGTTGATGCATAACGTCCCCCTTCTCTAACTTTTCCTCATTCTGAAGTTATATTATTTGATAGAATTTAATGTTCATTCGATTTCAAGACATCCCACGCACGTGGCCCGACGTTGCACGGGCACTTCGTGCCCTGAAAGTAGTGAGGAAAATTTCAAGAAACTACTTCCTGCCAAGGCAGCTCGCTAACAGGCGCTTCACGCCTTTACTTTTTTCCTATATAAAAAAATCATTCGAATTATTGAGATGCTTCGCGCCTTCAAGATGGTGAGGAAAGTTTCAGTAAGTTCAGCTCGCTCAAAGGAAAAAAGCAGACATAGATGCTCAGTTTTTAATATAAGTAGATGGCTTTTCAACAAATGAATGTTTCAAAATATTACAAGTAGCTAGCGATAAAAATACTATGTAAGTGGCCCGCTTATGAGTTTCGTGTTTGATTTAGTTAAGCCTTCATTCAAAATTCTCATTATCATTGTTATCACTGTTTCATAGCAACCACGTTTCAACAATGGATTTCATATTTAATCATTTATTAGGTTTATTTGCTTTAAATTTGACTACTTACTAATTGATATCTTCGCTAATTAAAATCGTATAATTATATAAATTGAAACTAATGAAGCCTGAAAAATTACCTATCTATCGGTACCTGGTTCGACTTTCAGTTCATTGGCGTTCAGGAGAAAGAAGCGTGACATAGAAAGATAGATACTCAGTTTTTAATATAAGTAGATAATAATTGATTGTGTATATAATTTTTGAAAAAATAATATAGGTGCCGCAAATCAAAAACCATTTATTGCCACAATCGATTCAAAGCCCGCAAAAATGGCGCAAACGTCCATAAGAAAATTCTACAGCATCGAAGGACCCCATTGCCAATTTTAACAAAGATCCGACCAAAACTCATTTTGTACCATAAAAAAAATGGGGCACATTCCCATCCCATGGGAAGATGTACCTGCATAAGGACATTACAATCGTTAAAATCATTAAAAAAAAAAAAAAAACATGCAGCACTTCGAAAAAATCCTTGCGGACCTGGACTCGATCTCAGTCCACCAGGAACTTCAACCTGACGCGCATAACCACTTGACCATCGGGTCGTTCGTTCATTTAAATAAGGATTTACGATAGCAGATATTGTTTTAAATGACATGAAATGTTAGTTTTTCGATCATAACTTTTTTTCTAGTGAACAAATATCGTCTTATGAGTACATGGACCTAAGTTACACCATCTCCTATCGATTAAAAAAGGAATTATCCAAATCGGTTCAGTAGATCAGATGTTATGTGCGAACAAACAAAAAAAAAAGTATACGCTTTGAATTGAGAACCTCCTCCTTTTTCGAAGTCGGTTAAAAAGCAAGATATATGTAAATATAACAAGATGATTAAGAAATTTACCTAACAGTATGAGAACTCTTTTTTTTTTTTTTTTTAATTTAGTTTTTTTTTTTTTTTTTTGAAACAATTCAGAACTTTTTAAATGTTTGAAAAACTTTTAAGAGCAAAAATCTGAGAAACTATCACGCTTAGCATTATGAGGTGATTCATGACCTCTCAGATTTTCTCCCAAAAATTACCAAATGTTTATTATCTTATTGAAAGACCAAATCCAGAATGTTTTGTTCTAAAGTTGAGTTGTTTAGTTTTTATGGACCGCTAAAGATAAAGGTGCAGCATCAAAAATTAAGCAGATTTTCAAGACATGGAAGTTGCCGTGAGCCAAAACTCTTATTAGGAACTGTTTAACTCCAATTTTCTTTTTGTATATGGAATATAGAAGGTTGAAACTTTACAAAATGAATGTTGAATTTGTGGTAAGTTGTTGCCGTAAGGTCAGTGAAGGCCCTCAAAACAGGGCATTTTTGGCGTTTTTTAGCGTTTTTGAGGTCCAAAAACAGCTTGTACAGTTCAGTTGGCACGGCAAAAGTAGTGTCGTTTGAAAGACCAGTGTAAGCACTTTAAAATAATGTATAAATAACCGAAGAAAGTTCAACGTGCTTTTAGTTGCGTAAGGTCGAAATATGAAAAATGTCATATTTTACTGATATTCAAACGGTCGTAACTTCCTCTGCCAACAACATATTGAAATATTTTTTTTTTTTTTTTTTGCCAATGTCATACTCTATTCTTTGTCTTAACAGAACAGTTGAGTCCTTTGAGGCGAAATGTGAAAAAATTTTTTACAAAAAAATTTTTTTTTCCTGTACATTTTTTGTAAAAAAATTTTGTACAGGAAAATGTACAGGAAACAAAAAATTTTTTTGTAAAAAATTTTTTCACATTTCGCCTCAAAGGATTCAACTGTTCTGTTAAGACAAAGAATAGAGTATGACATTGGCAAAAAAATATTCCAATATGTTGTTGGCAGAGGAAGTTATAACCGTTTGAATATCGGTAAAATATGACATTTTTCATATTTCGGCCTTACGCAACTAAAAGCACGTTGAACTTTCCTCGGTTATTTATACATTATTTTAAAGTGCTTACACTGGTCTTTCAAACGACACTACTTTTGCCGTGCCAACTGAAATGTACAAACTGTTTTTGGACCTCAAAAACGCTAAAAAACGTTAAAAATGCCTTGTTTTGAGGACCTTCACTGACCTTACGGCAACAACTTACCACAAATTTAAAATTCATTTTGTAAAGTTTCAACCTTCTATATTCCATGTACACTTCACTTCACACTCTCCAGGGTCCCCCGTACCTACCACAGCTTCGTGGTTTAACCGGGATAGGGCCCTGAAGAGCGCTCTGTTCTTAATTTTGAACCAGAACCTAGGGTCGAGCAAACCCTAGGGCCCAGCACCCCCAGAGGTATCGTTTCACTTGGAGGACTTTGTGACCACGACATTTTTAACGCCTCCCAGCCACCATTAATCAAGGCGGTGGATCTTTGATCGGCTGAGTTTCGAACCCGGGTCCCTCCGGACACGAGTCCGATGCCTTACCGATCGGGCCACCACGGCCCTATATTCCATGTACAAAAAGAAAATTGGAGTTAAACAGTCCCTGGTAAGAGTTTTGGCGCACGGCAACTTCCATGTCTTGAAAATCCGCTTAATTTTTTTTTGATTCCGCACCTTCATCTTTAGGGGTCCATAAAAAACTAAACAACTCAACTTTAGAGCAAAACATTCTGGATTTGGTCTTTCATTAAGATAATAAACATTTGGTAATTTTTGGGAGAAAATCTGAGAGGTCATGAATCACAGGCGTGACACTCTCTCAGATTCTTGCTCTTAAAAAATTTAAATTGACAGTTTTACTGCAGAGTAAAAAATTCAACTTTAAACTAAAAGAAAACAGATGAAGAGAAAAACGTAACATTTTTATTCATATTTTCATAATAATAATGGCACAAAACTTAAATCAGGTACACATCTTCTTACATAGAATAGATGTACAAGGAAATAAAAAAAGACTGTTTTTAGTATGTTTGTAGGGGGGGGGGGAGTGAACTTGGTGTTTGGACAGCAAAAACTGGAACAGCTGAACGGAAATTTTTTGTAAAAGCTTACAAAAATTTTCTTGCGATATTCCAAAGGTAAGATAAGTTATCGATCTGTTTTTCCGATGACATAAATATTAATAACCTTTCCTAAACTCTACCTTAAGTTCTTCCTTAGTGCTTACTCCAATCAGCTCTTCTTGTAAAATGTCGACTCTTCTATGTCATTAAAGAGATTGATAATCCACTAAGATGTCAGGGTCAAAAAATTTTTTAAATAATGATAGAAACCTTATTAAGCATGATCCTTTTAACATCCAGTGTACTTCAAAGTAAACTTTTCATAATTTTCTTCATACAGCTGCGCAAATAATTTAGTGTTAAGGTAGTGTTACAAATTTGGTTTATAGCGTTTATTACAAATTGTAGCAATAGATGCAGGTTGTTGCTCAGATTTTTATAATGATCCTGGCTTGTGGAGTGTGGACCCCTATCTGTATCTCGTAGACCCTCAACTCTTTATTTAATTTATATGGACCCCTTGCAAACTCCGGGGGACCCCTGGGGGTCCCTGTGGACCACTTTAGGAACCACTGTTCTAATGGAAAAGCAAAACTTTGAAGTTCTTTTTCTCGATGACCACTTTTTAGTGTTTCTATGTTACTGGAATCGCTAAGGATATCGCTTTTTTCTATTAAAGATACAGCTTTGAAACAATATTTTTTGCACTCAGGATAATATACTTAACAAAACTCTGTACCTCAGAACCAGACTAACGTAAGTCTATTTTCGTCATTTTTCAGTATAGGGGATAAACGATGTTATTCGACAATCGTTTTTCCCCTCTACCAAAAAATGACGAAAATGGACTTACGTTAGTCTGGTTCTGAGGTACAGAACTGTGCATTTTATAAGCATTTCCTAAATTGCTAAAAATTTTAGAGCTTGTTTAGCCGCTAAAAACAAAATTTTCTAAGAATTTTTATACATACAAGGTCGCAAAATATTTTCAAATCAATGTATAAGAAAATGAATGCACAACTTTTTAGAGGTGATCATTTATCAAAAAGAAATTTTGAAATACGTGCAAAAACAAAAAAGCCTTAGGGTTTTTAAAAAACTGAAATTTTCAAATTTTCAAAAAAAGTGGGCAAAATTTTTAATGGCTGAAAATAAATTTTCGATTGTTAAATAAGTGTAGAAATAATGGTCTCAAATACGAGTAATAATCTTTCACGTAAATTTTAAAAAAATGTTGTAAAGGTACTGTGCTAAATGTTCGTTTTATCTGCACTTCCAAATTAGAAAACGCATATAGAATATTGCATAGTTAAAAAACTGGTGATTTTCCATGTAGGTAGGTATGTTAATTCGTTAGGCGGCAACTTCTTTACTTTCTACCTTGAAGAAAGTAGAAAAGACTGTTTCCCGAACTATAATTATGAGAAAATATTGGCCGTATAAAAAGTTTTCGTATTTTTTGACTATATATTGTATGTGTGTTTTTTCATTTTTTCGCTTAAAACTTTCAATATCTTAAATCTGCGCTTTAATTTGAACATTTTTGCAATTGGAAGTATGCATCTAGGACGAACGGTTGCGAAAAAAAGGTCTTTCGGGTTAAAAAGGAACACCCTATATGTATTCTAATTTCACAAATAGAGTATTCTATTCACAATACATATAGGGTATTCTAACTTCACGTATATTGCATTCTAATTTCACATTGGCTGTCAGTTTCTTTTTTAAAGCTCTTTTTGCTTTATAAGAGGATTTTTGTCTCCAACTCGGTTACTTTCGTTATTCCATGCTGATGAGTGCATAATAAGGCACGAAACTGCAGTCCATGGATCGAAATAACCGAGTTGGCGGTGTACTGCATGTTCTACCTCAGCTCTTGCTTAGGGGCGGTTACTCACTGCTTTATACCCTATTTGTATTTAAAATATAGCATGTAATTAAAAAATATCCATTAAACATAGTTTTAAAAAATAAATTGATTACTAATACATAGGTTTCATGTTAGTGAAATAATGAAATGTTTTACATATAAAAACTTACTTTTTAGTTTTGTTTAATGTTCTCAAATTTAAATTTCAAGCAAGCGGAGAACAACGACAGCTAAAACATTAAAAGCAGTGATCCAATAGTACGATAAACACTGTCTCTTAATTCAAATAAGGAGGCAACGAGACTGCCGACTACTCTTTGTTGCCAAAACATGATAAAAATTCTAATCACAGTTGTTCCCTGCATTTCAATTCAATTTTTCTGTAGAAATTTAACCTATAAATTAAACATTAGCCTAATTTGCTAAGAGAAATGTGGAGGAACAGTGATGCCGATTCTATACATGAATATTTTAAAAAGTAATATATAAACTGAAATCTTAATATAGAAAACTGACTGCGTCAGTGAAGGTTTGATAACTGGGGGGGTTGGGTAGTTTTCCTAATTCTTGCAAATGTTATGACGCCAAATATAAAGAACTAAAGGATTTTGGTCACGCTGATAGCGCAAGAATAAAATGATTAGTGCCAAACTCCCAATTGTCAGCGTGCCTCGCATTGAATTTGGGGATATTTCGATCATTGGAACTTTGGGACGATCGTTTAATTTTTGGCGATATTTACTATTTTTTGGTAACCCTTTATTCTCTGTTTCTGTACGGTAACTCTATTTTTGTTTACGTTTGCAAAGGAAAAAATTCTCTTGCGCATGCATTGTTACCAAAACTTTGACTCCAATGGGGAGAAATCGCCAGATTGCCAACCATTGAAATCGCCCCTTAAATTGTGATAGTTGTGAGTAAATTGAATCAACAGGCATAAAAGTTTTACCTCAAATTCTGCTTACCGTTTCAGATTTTTTATTCGTTTTCTTCGTTTCAGCTTTAGAGATGGGTGTAGAATAAAAGTTACAAACTCTATCGTTTTCAAATTTCGAAACTTCCATAGGTCCCAAAACGTTTGAGCAATGCGGAATTTCTGAAAGGTCAACACAAGTTTCTTTATGTGAAGATGTAAATGACGGTTGTGTTTCATAAATATTTTTTAATTTACTTTTTCTTTCTTCACGCATTAGCTGCAATTGAATGCCACATTCACGAAATTTCGGATCAGATCTTTTTTTAGGCATCCTGAACTTTTGCACGATGTTAATTGTTGTTTTTCATTTTTTTTTCTTCCAACTTTCGTTTCTTTGCAGCTATACGTTCTCCATTAACTTGCGTTGTCCCATGGCAAAAAATGTCTGATCTTTTAATATTTTGCAGCACTAATTTCAATAGTGTTTCAAAAATATAAGAGCAAGACTTTCGGTTGCCAATAAATTCTTCTGAAATAATATGAGATTTTGAGATTAAGCATTATTTCACATTTTAATGGCTTAATTAGTTGGTGGTATTTTTTACAATTAAAAAAAACTGAATATTATTTCATGACTTACTTTGTTTAAATGTTACACTTTAAATCTCTGCCAATTTAATTTTCGCAGAGTTCTATAAACAGATGAGCACATTGGTTTGACTAATTTAGCAAAAACACAAAAATTTAAAACGTGTCAGATGTTTCACGTTATGATAATTCACAAGAAAATTGCAATATTAAAACAAACCGATCAGCTACACTTCGCCGTATGAAAAATGTTTCTGACGTTATTCCTTATTATTCTTGTGTAAAATGACCTCCTGAATTTAAATATGACTACTGTTCTCCATTGTCAATAGCCAGTTTCTGGAAATAGCTACGCCCCTTTTTTAAGTTTTCGAGTTTCTTAGTCATTATTTTGATTTGAAGAAGAAGCGAACATTCTTTTGCCGTAAATATTCTTCTAAAAGACTAGAGAGGTGAAAAGTTCCAAAAAAAAAAAAAACATTTGAAGCAAGGGGGAGACTTAAAAGCATATTCCCTTGTAAAACATTCAGAAGTCATAAGAAACGATCCTTTGTGTTTATTGTTGTTTGCATCAAAAGCAATTGCACTTTTTTGGCTTTTTTTTAACAATCACGATTTGTTTTCTGATCTCATTCAACCGTAGTTGAGATCACACACATACACACCCACACACACAAGCGCCCGTAAGCAAATCGCAATTCGTGATTCCGAAGGACACACGTTAAAGTCAAGATGTCGAAATTCAATTTTTTTAATACGCTTTTATTAGTTTTACATGTGGGTTTGTATGTATGTATGTATGTAGCTCTGAATAAAAGATAAAATTATTTCTTCTTATTTTCCAACAGTCATTTGACGCAACATAACTCATTAAAGCTCTTGCGTCAAAAAAGACAATAAAACAAACCCACCAACCAACCAATGTGTATACGTAAGAACAAAGGTATATGCGTATGGATGAACAAACACGAATAGCTGTGTGCGTTGATATGAAGGCATGTATGACCATTTCTATGTACATATTGAAAATGAAACCTTGCAAAACATCACTCTTAGAGAACTTATATCAAGTAAATGTTTTATTTCCTAGTTATATATGCTACAGCAAACATTTAGGACCTGTATTATTCTGAAAAGTAACTTAACAAGTTGGTATATTATTTCAATGCAAAGCTACAGATAATGTCTTTAAAGGCTTTAAATTTTATCACTTTGGTACCAGTCCATTTTTCAAGATCAGTTATCTTTATTATTTCGCTAAAACAAAAAATATAGTTATAATACATACATACTACACAAGTAAATATAGATGAATTCGAAAAAATAATGTCATGTTTTATGAGTAGTATCTCTTACCAATTGTTAAATTATTCTGGACATGAACGTGAAAACGTTTCATTTCCAATTAAACGTTAAAATTTTCGACATTTGCTTTTAATTGTTTTCTCTTCATGTTTTCTTTACATAAAAATTGAGACTAGTGCTTATTATCCAAACTAGACTGCAATTTTTGGAGTACAAAAGGTATAAGAGTGTACATACTTTTGTTATTTTTACATTTCTTATGCTAGTTGCACACTTAGAGCGACATAGATAAAATGTTTGGGACGTCCTTCAGCACATCTTTGGTTCTTAATAAACTAATTGATATTCTCTCATGTCACTCTTGGGCATTTCATCACTGATTGATGATGCTCTTTGGCAATAAATAAATCTTGTACTAGAGTTACTGTCGGCCCACATTTGTCATGGAATTGGCAAGCTGCCAATCAAGATGAGTTTATCTGACTGAGGGAGAAAAGGAAAAATTTGATGCACTTAATTCACAGATTTAAATGTCACGCTGATTAGTTTAGAGGCTAATGTACAGCTGTAACTGAAATTAACATCCCTGCAAATAAATAGATATGTATGTATCCACCTGTAAACCAGATGTTCACTTTTCCATCTCATCCGCGGTCAGGTCAGAGACTGCATATTAATTGTTGCCATCGCAGTCGAAAAATTTGTCGTTACTTACATCATAACATTACTAGCTATTTGTCTCCTTAGTATATTAAATAAGCAAATATACAACTAGTATCAGAACATACAATAGTGCGAAAATTACATCTTGTTTCGTGGTTGGATGATAAGGATTTCACTATGATCCCAAATATTATCTCTCAAATTTTCTGAGGTACCAGCGTAAAATAACCGTCGAATTTTCCATTACATGATGGATTTTTCGCCAAAATATTTTCAGAATTGAGTATAACTATGCCTTCAGTCGTATATTAGGAATGTCAATCTTAATTCACAGCAAAAAAAAAAAAAGAGTTTTATATCCCCATAAAAACTTATGTGCATCACTTACCCGCAATTGGACCTCCTTCATAGTTAACTCCGCCTAAAGCTCCTTCTGGTACAAAAGAAGAATAAAACAGAGTCAATAATATGAAATGAGTTGACGTATTAATTACAAAACTGACTCTTTGATAATGTAGAAAAATACATAGTTTCTTAGAATTCCTCAGAAAAGAAAACTTACCGGTTCTATCATTTAAATCATTCAATCCTCCAGTTGACTGTATCAGAGAATCGCCTGCAAAAGAAGGATGAAACAAAATATACAGTGAACTCTCACTTACACACCGCCTCATTTATGCACCTTTTTCACTTATATGACGATTTTAAATGGTCCCAGCGCATTCCACAGAAAAATAATGATAGTATCATTCGTTTATGCGTCGCTCTAAAGAAAAATATTTCACATATGTGCCGAATTTTTCCTAAAATCCGAAAAAAAAAAAAAATTCTTAATAAATAAGCATTTTTCTTGACTTTCTTCTTTAATCTTTCACCTTTATTGCTCACGGAAGGTATTTTTTCCGCATGAACTAGAGTTTGGAGAGGGACAATTACCTATTATGGTTAGTTTTAAAGGAAACAGTTTGAAATTAGGTATGCTACAATTTATACTGTTTGCATTCAGTTTTGAAATAAAATGGCCATTACTGGTATATTCCTTTGCAAAGACCAAAATTTTAGAAAAACCAAAAAGGGTTTTTCTAAAACAGTAATGAGAAATATTTGATAACAGCAAAATAAAACTTTTTGTTTCTGTCGGTCATTTCTAATTACTTACCGGCTTGCTGGATGGGAGAATTCTGCAACGCACTGTTGTCCACTGCAAAAGATGAATGAAATGAGATCTAAAAAGTAAACTTTGCGAACAGCTATTTAACAAAAAAACATGAACGAAAGTAAACCATGAAAAAAAGTGAACAACTCACACTCACCAGTTGCTCATTAAAGATTTGTTATACAGTCAAACCTGTCTATATCGAATTTCACGGGACAGAAGAAAAATTCGAGATACGAAGGTTTCGAGATACAGAGGTTGTGATAAAATTCACAAAAATAAGCAATTGGAACAAAGTCAAATACTTAATAGATTTGAAGTTTTAATGTGAAGTTTTAACATCAATCGCACAAAGGTATTTACTTTTCTTCACTTAATAGATTGTTTCGCATTGATATTGTTGAATATTTTACTGTACAACATGTAGTGAGTCCACGTTTTACTAATTGTGATGACTATATCTGTAGCAAGTTAATGCATCCCTTTAAGTACGAACATAGTCTTAGAATGGTAGTGAATAAGATGATGTTTGTTTCCAAGTTATACCATTGATAAAGGTGGCTGGAGATGAAATTCAAAAATGAGAGTCGTCAAAATTCGAGATATAGAGGTTTTCGGGAAAAATCATTCGAGATAAACATGAGAAAAACATTAAATTTATGCTGTAAAAGCAGAGAAATTGAAAAATTTCGACATAGAGAGGTTTTTGAGATAATCAGGTTCTACTGTACACAAAAAATATTTCTGTACAAAACATTACACGATCAGATTGCAACGTTCATGAAATATAGTACTTCGTTTCGTTTGGGGATATATGCCCAGGTTTTTGATGAGGACTACTATCTAGTGTCTTGCCTCCATTACACATGATTTTTAATACATGGGTCATTCCATTTTAAATCAACAAATGGGGTGCGCATCACCATTTTTGATTTTGATGAAAATTTGCATGTGTATTCCTTTTACTTCCCAGAGCTCAAAATAGTGTTCATTTTATTTTTAAAAAGTTTACCCTTTGATATATAGGCCCTTTTTGTTGTTGGCAACAGCGAAAATCGGGCGTTTTGATACTTTGTCTTATGAACTATAACTTTTTTTCTATCAAAGATTTTGAGCTCAACTATAGCTCATTGGAAAGCTTAGAAAAAAATCTTTTTATATATACTATCAATAAATTTCAGATTAAAAAAAAATACCTTTTTTTTCAAGGTCAAAGTTCACGACGAAAATGACATTTTTTACTACTTTCGAACATTAAAAAACCCATGACGGGTTCAAAGTAACAAGCCGATTTTTTCATCATACATTCATAGTCATAGTTACTTACTGTATAAAAAAAACTGGCTTGTTATTCCACCCCCTTTATGAGATATGCCCCCCCCCCCAAAGTTGTAAATTTTTTTAAAAAATCCAATTTTCAACGCTAAAAAAATGCATGTGGGGGACAAGATAAAAAAATTTTTATATGTGATATTTTAAGTACTTTTTACCAGCTTTCTAATAAAACAAAAGTTGCTTTGTTATTCAAAGGCGTTTGGCAGATATAAGGGACTGAACTTTCAAAAAATTGCACAAAAACAACCCGATTATTTTCATTTTTTTAAATCTTTTTTTTTATTTAAATGTAATTATATACCTTATCCTTTGCCTTAAATGCTAAACAAAGACTAAGAAGAGCAATGAAGAAACATATTTAAAGTAATAAGATAATTTAATATTTTTAACACCTGGGAATATAGAATACCACTAAACTTGTCTGATTTTTAAACATCTGATTGCTACCTACAACAGGACTGAGCATTTCTGAACTTGTCCAGGTTTGTTCATATCATGTGGTCATCCTTGTTCTGACTTGCTCTCACATGTGTATCTTAGTTGTCTTTCAAATTCTGAAAGAAGTAGGTTGTTGAGCTAGTGTTTCTGCTGTAAAATCTTGTGAAGCTGATGTGATTTCTTTTCATTTCAAGTTCATTCATATTCACAGAATGTTTTGTTAAAGGTAAAAGAAGAAATTCTTTAGAATCCTTAAATATAAATTTAAATTTGTCTTTCTACATGGAAACTGTGAATAAGTTATGGATAACCCTAAATGCTCCATAGGAGTTTTTGAGAATGATGATTGTAATATTTTAAGTTACAGTAGGCAGTCTACTGTAAATAGTATTTCTGAGTACAGTGATGATGATAAAACTTGACTGCACCTGAGTACTGGGTGTAAAACTATTGAAACTGTTTGTTCCTACCCTGCAAAAAAATTTCTTGCCAAGTTTTGCCACCTTTATGGAACTTCTTGCTGGTAGGTACAAACAGTTTCAATAGTTTTACACCTAGTTCTCAGGTGCAGTAAAGTTTTATCATCATCACTGTACTCAGAAATACTATTTACAGTAGACTGCCTACTGTAACTTAAAATATTACAATCATCATTCTCAAAAACTCCTATGGAGCATTTAGGGTTATCCATAAATTATTCACAGTTTTCATGCCGAAAGACAAATTTAAATTTATATTTAAGGATTCTAAAGAATTTCTTCTTCTACCTTTAACAAAACATTCTGTGAATATGAATGAACTTGAAATGAAGAGAAATCACATCAGCTTCACAAGATTTTACAGCAGAAACACTAGCTCAACAACCTACTTCTTTCAGAATTTGAAAGACAACTAAGATACACATGTGAGAGCAAGTCAGAACAAGTATGACCACATGGTATGAACAAACCTGGACAAGTTGAGAAATGCTTAGTCCTGTTGTAGGTAGCAATCAGATGTTTAAAAATCAGACAAGTTTAGTGGTATTCTATATTCCCAGGTGTTAAAAATATCAAATTATCTTATTAAACTTTAAATATGTTTCTTCACTGCTCTTCTTAGTCTTTTTTTCGCATTTAAGGCAAAGAATAAGGTATATAATTACATTTAAATCTATATCTATAAAAATGAGTGTATGTATATATATATATATATACTTGTTCTCTATACAAATCCACAGTTTGCGTCAGATTTTCATCAAACTTGACACAGAGGTTCCTTGATGCCCTAGAATTCTCATAGGCGGGGTCTTGAAATTTTAAAAAATCTAAAAAGCTCAAATTTAAATTTTTTGTCAAAAAATGACCCTTTTATAGGAAACTAGCCCATTTATATTGTAATCGAGATAGGCCTTTTAGTATTCAAATTGATGAAATTTAAGATTTTTAAATATTAGTATTTTCCAACAATGATTACGATTAAAGTAATGAATTTTCAATTTAAGGCTCACCTATTTCCTTTTAGCATTGAAATAAGTAAAAAACAATCATAATTCATGTGGACTTTATAAAAAGAACCACGGATTTGAATTTCAAATTTGCAATGCGACAACAGTTGCGTCTGTAATGGAGATAAGCCTTCAGAACGAGAAACAGATTTATTTCAGACAGATTTATTAGATTGAGTTATAATAATTTTTACTTTGTAGGTGGGAACAGTAAATAGAGAAAAGTTAATATTTTGAATTTGGCGGGTGAATTTGATGCAATTTTTTCACTTCCATGTGCATATATTTCATGCCAGTGGACGCGGCAAAGCACAGACAACATTTCTCTTTAATTTTCACCTTTTGATAAGACTATTTTTCTGTAAACGTTTAACTTTCTGTAATATTTTAGTTTTTTTCAAAGTTTGTACCTAAGAGACTGATTGATGCAAATTATTTTATACCCATATGAATAGAACTCTTTCAAACTTATTTTCCCTGAATGCTATGTTGTATTAATAAGCACCCGGGCAACGCCGGGTATTAAGCTAGTAAAAAAAAAGATTTAAAAAAAATGAAAATAATCGTGTTGTTTTTGTGCAATTTTTTGAAAGTTCAGTCCCTTATATCTGCAAAACGCCTTTGAATAACAAAGCAACTTTTGTTTTATTAGAAAGCTGGTAAAAAGTACTTAAAGTACCACACATAAAATTTTTTTTTCTTGCCCCCCACATGCATTTTTTTAGCGTTGAAAAGTGGATTTTTTAAAAAATTTACAACTTTGGGGGGGCATATCTCATAAAGGGGGGTGGAATAACAAGCCAATTTTTTTTATACAGTAAGTAACCATGACTATGAATATATGATGAAAAAATCGGCTTGTTACTTAGAACCCTTCATGGGTTTTTTAATGTTCAAAAGTAGTAAAAAATGTCATTTTCGTCGTAAACTTTGACCTTGAAAAAATAAGTATTTTTTTTAATCTGAAATTTATTGATAGCATATATAAAAAGATCTTTTTCTTAGCTTTCCAATGAGCTATAGTTGAGCTCAAAATCTTTGATAGAAAAAAAGTTATAGTTCATAAGACAAAGCATCAAACGCCCGATTTTCGCTGTTGCCAACAACAAAAAGGGCCTATATATCAAAGGGTAAATTTTTTAAAAATAAAATGAACCCTATTTTGAGCTCTGGGAAGTAAAAGGAATACACATGCAAATTTTCATCAAAATTAAAAATGGTGATGCAACAACTTTTTTGAAAATTTGTTGATTTAAAATGGAATGACCCACATACATCTAGTACAGACAATATATGAAAGAGTTACATCACAAAGGAAGGAAAGTACATCCGGAGCGAGGGTGGGAGTCGAACCCACCGTCTCAGAGTTATAGGCTACACGCCTTAGACCGCTCGGCCACTGAGACCCCAAAATATAGTACTTCTCTATGGAATTTAAAACGAGCACTGAAAATAAATTGTTGTTGTTGCTTCAAATACCGTTCGGGTATACCAGCGATTTTCTTTTATATATATATATATACAGAACCCACCAGCTTCAACATACATGAGGACTGCGTACTATGCGCCTTGCCTCCTGACAAACACAGGACAGAATTACGGCACAGAGAGGTTGAAATAACAACCATGGGCAGGGCGGGACTCGAACCCGCAACCACTTGCTTACGAGGAGAAGTCTCTACCTCTAGGCCACCGTGGCCCCAATGCGACTGATTTAAGGCAGGATAGCTACGGCATCCGTTTTTACGAGCATCATTAAGGTGGGAGACCGTTTTAGCTCAACACACATGCCATAATGACCCGTTTATATAGGGTAGGCATCCATTCATAACACACTTTCACACACAAAAAGGACAATGAAAGGAGAAAGAGAGAAAGTACGTTTATGCCCAAGCCGGGATTCGAATCCGGGGCCACCGCATCACGGTCTGACGTCTCTGACTACTAGACAAGGTGGCCAACCTGAAAATAAGTTCGGGGCAGCCCTAGCGCGGGGACATTCCGGACCCCTGTCCGGGGCGGCATATTTTAGGGGCGGCATTTGGACTCTAATATGATTGGGATAAAATAAAGTTATATTTGGGGGGCTAAAATAAAGTTTCCTTCAAGGAAAGAAAAGTATGAACGAATTTTACAAACATAATTCTTTTTGTACTTCGGAATTGAGAAAGGTATGAATGTAGCGATGTTTAAGCGTGTTATTTAAATGTATCCCCTTCAACGCAACACTTTTGGTTGTTTCAACATAGCCTATTAAAATAATTGAATCACCGATTTAAAAGAACCACAAGCACAAGCAATTTTTACTTTGATTGATTTTAATTTGCAAAAGAAGTTATAACTTTTAAAAGGTATTGTTTGCCTATTTTTCTCCTGTTATTTTTGTAGTCTTAGTTGCCCCCAAAATGCAGCATTTTAGGTTCTATTTTTCAAAAATTTCCTCGGGGAGAAACCCCGAATCCCCAGAAATTGCGGATAGTCTCTACTTCATTAAAAATAGTCACGACTTGACTTTAAGCATACCCATTTTGTTTTATTCAAGGGTGAATAAAACAAAAAAAAAAGAAAGAAAAGAAAAGAATAAAGGCAGCACGAAGTTTAAAAAACGAGAGGTTAAAAAAAAAAAAGACACAAGGTTCTGTATCAGCGAAAATAAAAAGGTGACAAAAATGGCCTGTTCTGCCTACAACAAAGTTTTCCAACTACAAAAGGGCCCAATATCTAAAATAGCTTAGGGCGCCATTCGGTCTAAATCCGACCCTGAGTACAAGATTTTGTTTTGTCGCGCTGTTTTTAATTCCCAACTTCTATTTATTGGGTTGGACATTTTTTAGCAATTTATTACTTTTCAAACTTTAATCGTGGAAAAGAGCGGCATTTTGTATTTTTGTCCGGGGCGGCAAAACTGATAGGGCCGCCCCTGGTTCTCGACACAGTAATGGTTTTCAAGGTGTTCCGTTTTAAGTTGTATGACCTTTATTTTCGCTCCCATTGGTCCAAGATGTGTACTCCCAATGGCAAACATGATCAAAATGAGGTGCAGAGTTTAGATAATAAAAGTTTGAAGCGAAAAAAAATTTAAGGTCAAAAAATGCGAAATGTAATAACTGGACTGCCTAGTCTATCACTTTTAACGTTCATTATCTCATCGGATTTTAAATATTTTTATTTACCGTTTTAGTATGTTCTTTCTCTTGTATTTTGTCATCTTTCCTGAAGTTTTGATAAGGTTTGATCAAAAACTCTGCGTGTTATGAGCAAAAACCCTTCAAATAAAATTGCCGTTTTTTAAAAAATGTTTCATATCTTCGGAAGTATAAGTGGTACGTTCATAAAAATTTGTACAGTAATTATATATTGTATGCTAATTAATTACTGAAATTTATAGCTTATTCCGAGCTATTTTCGAAGAGTTATGGTCAAAAAGCGGTTTTTCTTCCGACCCCCCTTCTTGTCGTCCCCCAAATGCATGAGTAATTTAATTTCAATGTGGAAATGTCCGGTGCAGTCTATATTTTGTATGACTAAAGTTAAAGAACAATTGATCGGTGTATGCTCCAATTTCATTTTCTGCACGGGTTCCTTAAAACTTTGAACTCGAATGTGTCTTCCAGTTTTAATAGCAAATATTTCAAATTTTTTGAAATGGAATTATTTTTCAATGGAGATTTTTTCCTAAACATATCTTAGGAGGGTAATAACTTGCAAAGGCGGATCCAGAAATTTTTCAAGGGAGAGGCGATTGATTTCATTACTTAACTTTTACTATGTGTTCTGGTTTGCAAATATTGATGACATAGGCTTCGGACTTCAATTTTGGAAGATTTCCGGACGAGAGCCCAAACTTCCTTACTTAATCATCAGTGAACTCGTTTAAAATTAAGTTTTTTGAACTTCGATGTTAAAAATTTGCTCATGAAAGGGCATCAAGGGAGGGGCGATTGCCCCATCGCCCCTCCCTTGTATCCGCCACCAAGGGTCCTTGCGAAGGTAACTTTCCCCTCTCACCTTCTCTTTCTGAGCCCATATTTGGTCTCGCCTGCACTGTCTAAAAATTTAGCAAGTAAAATAAGTTTCAGCAATGCCCTAGGAGAGTAAAACTTGCCTTTTTTGCTTGAATACTTATGATTACTTACCACGTTCGTTGTTTACATTATTCAATCCTCCAACTGACTGAACTGAAGATAGGGTATCACCTGTACAAAAAAAAAAAGAATGAAACAAAAGTATTGTTTGAGCGACGCGAACAAATGTATAAAACCTGAGCAATCAGATTTTATTCTGATAATAAAACCTGATTACCATAACAAAATCTGATACTAATGCAGACAAACCAGAGCAATCATTCCGTGGTCGCCGCTTATATGAATCCCGTTTGTTCTAAGCAATTTTGATTCGATAAAACGGCTGATTTAATAAAGCGGCTACTTCAATAAAACTGGATTTTTTGCCGCATTGATTCAATTAATTACAGAATCAAATAATCGGAGTCCACTGTTATGAAATAAAAAATTCGTTACCAAAAAAATATCATAATCGTATTTGTTTAGTTGTTTCAGATGATAATTTTTTGTCGAAATCGAAGAAAAAAGTTGTTGACATTCATAAAATTCGATGTATAAATTCAGATATCCCTCATTGCACTGCTGCTTTGCACGAAATATTCTACTCCCATTATTCCAAACTGCAAAGATGCTTGTTATTTCGTCTTACTTTAAACAGGTCGTTTCCAACATAAACCTTTATAAAGAGGTCCACGCCGTCCTTCTGTTGGTTGGTCCATGTCAACGAAAAAAAAAAAATGCAGGTGCATGAGATGCAAATGGGCGATTCTCTGTAAACTGGTAATTGGCTGTCCGGACTGAGTAATTTAAAAATAATAAAGTGTAATAAAGTAATTATCGCTCTTAATACAAGTAAAGCATTAATACTTTGTGGCCCAATTGTATTTGGAGTGATAACAATTTAATTTTTTTTTCTAGAAATTATCTAAGCGTCAAAAACACAGTCCCCTGGCTGTCCCAATCCCATAGTCTAACTGTTAAAGATAGTATTTCAAAAAACCTATTAACACTACATACATTTGGCAATTAATATCTAAAAATAGAATAATGAAGCTATATTTTTCTTATGAAATAAGGTATAAGTACCTGGGGACCGAGCCCACTCGGTTAAAAAAAAAGAGGTTTGTAAACTCGTGTTTTTTCTAAAATGCGAAGTACTTATTTAGATAAACTTGAAAAGCATTTTTAAGCCTTTGGTTGCAATTACGCATTTAAGACAGCCGTAATTTGTTTAAAAAAACACAACCTTATTTAATATTTTGAAGCAAAAATGGGACACCGGTGTCCTACTGAACGAAACACCGATTTCCCATGAATATTTTACCTTTTACGCAGAAAGGGACACCACTGTTCTGTGCTGTATTACATAACCAGAAAATTATTAAAATGCTAAATATAATACTTTCCCCTTATTTTACCGTAAATTAATGCAGAGTAATGAACAAAGTATGAAAAATACGTTGATAAAAATTCTACATCAAAGGGTTAATCCATGCTCACCGAAAAATCACACCCAATTTCATTTCATTTGGCGCCGCAGGCGCGGGAGGGGTTGATGAGAATATATGCAGAGTCCCTGTTCTCCAGTACGCATTTAGTCCAGTTGGTTTTGACTTTCACTTCACTTGACACTCCAAGGTTCCCCCCGTACGTACCACAAATCGTGGTTTAACCGGGATGGGGCCTTGAAGAGCGCTCTGTTCATTTTTGAACAGACCAAAGGGCCGAGAAGACCCTTGGCCCAGCATCCCCCTGAGGTATCGATTCACTTGAAGGATTTTATGACCACGAACATTTTTAACGTCCCCCAGCCACCATTTATGAAGACTGTGGATCTTTGATCAGCTGGGCTTCCTCTATATGATCGGCCCGGGACCCTCCGGTTACGAGTCCGACGACTTACCGATCGGACTACAAAATCCAAAACTTTACCTAAATACGAAATTTTATCAAAATCGTTTGAGCCGTATTCGAGATCCGAAATATATATATACAAGAATTGCTCGTCTAAAGATATTGGATGTAATTTTGTTTCGAAACTTAATATTTTAAGAATGAGTTTCATATTTATTGATTTTTTATCTGAAATATCTTACTAAACACTCTTGAGGAGGAAAAAAAGTATTTTAAAACTAACTATAACACTTTTATACTCAATTTTGAAATCGCACTTGAAAAGTAAAGTAATCTGATTTTTATATACTGTAAGTTACCATAAAATTCAACAGATGTCGGTGGACAATTACCACTGCTTTTATCCCATGGCTTTTGAATAAATGAAACAGCTTGTTATCTAGTGAAGCCTTGCTTTAACATTTCAAAAACAATAACAATTTAAAGTTGGCAAATACGATAAAATTTAAACTCGCGCTGATGTGATTAAATATGAAATCCGTTGTTTTACTGAACGCGGTTGCTAAGAGACAGTATAACAATGATAGTAATCATAAAGAAAATGGCGAAAAGAAAGCTTCTCAAACTTTCAATGAAGGCACAAAAAAAAACGGGGTTTTTTGTGAAAACTCGCCGACGTAGATGAACTCAGAAACCAAAACTCTATCTAAATACAAAATTTTATCGAAATCGTTAGAGCCGTTTTCGAGATCCGAAAAATAAATATATATATAAAAAAATAAATAAATATATATACAAGAATTGCTCGTTTAAAGATATTAGATTACGTATTTCTAAAACTTAAAATTGTCATGTAAATTCTGTCCGGAGTTTTTTCAAACAGTCCCCTGCAACAAATTCAAAGCTGTAATACGAAAAATCTATAACTTTTGCAAATTCTTTTTGGCATGAAGTTTAAAGTAATCAGTGTGAATTTGCCGAAATCGCCGAGAACGGTGTTGAAATGCTACTTTGCTTAGTTTGAGAGTCACATTTGTGATGAAAGTATGCATCAGGGTCGTTGCGAAAACAGTCCTCTGGGAAGTGATTTTATTAATGTCAATTAATTTAATCATAAAACATATTAGTTATTATGTCCACGATTTGTGCCTAAATTTATAGGTAGTCTCGTAACCAATTATGCTCCAATAGTTTTGCAGATATTACGCAACAAAGAGCAAAAACAGAGTCACCTGGCACAGTCCCCTGCCTAGTTATACTAGGCGGGGGACTTACACCCTATCATGATTTATCAGAAAAACACAAACTTCAATTGGCCCTCTTTCAAACCAAAGTAATAGATTCATTTTCTGAGCAATGGTATTATAATTATACGAACATTTCAAAAAACCGTGCCCGGACAGATTTCGTGTGAAAAATGACGAGTTTACAGAGAATCGCCCAAATAATTGTCCATGAGACTGGAACCAATTTAAGCAAGTTGTAGCTAAAGTTTAGGCATTCTATAAATATAAATGTACGAATCATATTTTTTACTTATGTACTTACAGAATACTAGTTTTTACAATAAGAATACAAGATTTTTCAAGACAGGAAAATGAACTTCGTCGCAATTAGTTTTAAAATGAAGTTTTAAAATTAGGGAAAATTCATTTTTTTTCTTTTCCTACGGCACCTCTCCGTTTTTTAAAAACTGTCTTCTATGTACAGCATCCTTTTTCTGTTTCTGTGCCATAATATGCAATTTCGTTCCGAGCAATATACCTAAATTGATAATACAGAACATTTAAAGTTAGGGTTACCGAAAAAAAAATATTTTTCGGCACAGGGAATAATAGCACAGGGAAAAAAGTTTCACCACCTCTAGCTCGATTGTTTAAAAAGCTGTAGAAGCTTAGATTATGCACTCTGAGTAAAAACAAAACTTTCAAGTATTTCCTTTTTCTTCTGTAACCCTTGGTGTATGTATGGTGGTGACATCTCGATTCATTTTGCTACTACCTGATGATTCAGGAACACTTTGAACTAACTTAACCAGCTAATTCATTGTTTCAAGTAATCGCATGTAAATGAGAAAGGGGGGTACTCCCGTCATTTCCAACAACTCCAGGGGAAGAGAGCAAAGGGTGTATACTCAATGTAAATTGTCACAAAAAAAGCAAAAACCATACCCACTTATACATAAAAACATTGATTTATCAAAGCCAGCGGGAGGAGGAATTGACTCCCCCACCCCTCTACTCGCCTAAATGACGGGCCTGAAGGGGGTCTACAAAAACAGGGAAAATCGCCAAGGGGTAAACGAAATAAAAATGTTTGGGGATCTCTGTTTTAAATATTGAAGAATTAATTTTGAATACAGCAAACATTACCAAACTTACCTACACCTTCTAGTGCTCCAGCGCACAAAAAGGCGCTTAACAAGAAATAAATCCGCGGCAGCCACATACTGTATGAATCTTCACTCAATCTACTACCTTTCTTATAAACGTTGTTCCCAGATACCAATCTGCAGCAGTGCCGGACTAAATTTAAATTAGTATTGAAAATTTTTTCAATGACGACTGCAGTGATTTGGAATATTTGAGTAGCTGCTGTTGCGGTGGTTAATTGCTACATTATACACTGAAGTGACAAAAGTCATGGGATAGCAATATGCAAATTTTCAGATGGCAGTAGCATCGCATAGAACAGGTATAAATGCGCAGTGCTTTTACAGAGCTTTCATTTCTGTTCAAGTTATTCATGTGAAGAGGTTTTAACGTGATGATGACCGCACGACGTGAATTAACAGACTTTGAACGCGGAATGTTAGTTGGAGCTAGACGCATGGGTCATGCCATTTCGGAAATCGTTAGAGAATTCAACATTCCCAGATCCACTGTGTCAAGAGTGTGCCGAGAGTATGAAATTTCAGGCATAACATCCCACCATGGACAGCGCAGTGGTCGACCGCCTGCACTTAAAGATCGAGACCGGCGACGTCTGCAAAGAGTCGTAAATTCTAACAGACAAGCAACACTGCGTCAAATCACCGTAGAAATCAATGTGGGACGTACAATGGACGTGTCTGCTAGAACTGTGCGGAGAAATTTGGATTTCTTGGGCTATTCCAGCAGAAGACCGACTCGAGTGCCTTTACTGACAGAACGACATCGCTTTGCAGCGACTCTCGTGGGCACGTGAGCATATCGGTTGGTCCCTAGATGAATGGAAAACCGTGGCCTGGTCCGATGAGTTCACGATTTCAGCTGGGTTAGAGCCGATGGTAGGGTTTCGAGTGTGGGCGCAGACCCCACGAAGCCATGGACCCAAACTGTCGCAAGGCACTGTTCAAGCTGGTGGTGGCTCCCGTAATGGAATCTGTCTGTGGCTGTTTTTTCATGGCATGGACTTGGTCCTCTAGTGCGACTGGACCGAACATTGACTGGAAATGCTT
>JAXGGA010016684.1:0-26132 GCA_038373865.1 Uloborus plumipes | reverse complement strand
ATTATTTTGTAGAAAATAGAATGTACGCTTTTATAGTATCTGTGAACTAGTATTTTAGTGAGTAAACTTATTCTTGTCAGTTCTTATCAGTGCTCAACACATGTCAGTTTTGTAAAGATCAGTATCGGGAATAAATTAGTTGCACTAATTTTAATTCTTCAAGCATGGCTTTATATTAAATTATTTATTTAATTATTTTATAAATATTTAACTGTTAATAAGGTAAAATGGAATTCGATGCTGAAATTAATAGCTCTTTATCACCATGCTCAGTTAGTAGCCCATCAAATGAAATTTGTCATAAAGTATCCTACATCAAACGAAAAGACCTCATTTATTTTCCTGATATTCATGTGATATTCAAGAAATTCAGCATTTAAAAACAGGAGTATCCCAATCACAAGATTGGGTATTGCTTATAATATAAACTATTTAGAGCTCCTTTATGTTAATTAATTTCTCAAGAAAGTATTTAGTGCTTTATAATTATGAATGCATAATGCTCAGGCATCAGAGAAATACTTTTTCTTTTTTTCATCAATTATCTAATTTATTGTTCAATGATTTAATAAATTAAATTTCATGACATATTGGGTAGATAATACAGCTAATAATAAATATATCATTATTTTTTGGTTTAATTAATTTTAAGTCCATGAGAGGGGGAACAAAAGCATATGGTCGTCGCGAAAAACATGCATATACTGTCAGCAGGATATCTCTTAATGGGAGAAATAACCAAAAGTAAACTCTTTTCCTGTGAATAGCTAACATATCAGTGGCTTGTTTAAAAGAAAAATTAAAGTTTCTACTGCTCCCCCTTTATGAGAAAAATGGCTGCCAAGATGGCCAAAAACGCATTTTTTGCCTTACGGCTTATCTTTAAGCTAAAATATTTCCAAGAAGGAGTGAGAAACCCAAAAAATTTATTGCGTAGCAATTTACAGGGAGGACCTGTACACTACCAGAAAGTGAGAAAACCTTTGGTTTTGTTTGCCTTTTTTTGTAATAAATGCCTGAATTTTAGCAAAATCTGCAAAATCAAGTTTTTGTGGTGACAACTTCAAAGAGCCCTGTACCTTGGCAATTTTCCTTATGAACGCTCTAGTATTTTTTTTCAGAATGCCTGGAGTAACTAGTTTCCATAGATATCTAACACTTTTATTTTGCATGAGTACGATTTTTTATAAAAAATGATTAAATAACATCACTTTTTTAGTATTTTGACGTGGCGGACAAACTTTGAGGGCATGTATCTCAGAAAATAAGTGGAGCAGGTTACTTTCCTTTTGGGCTTTTTCATATCTCTATACCATCAATCTGTGTACCAAATTAAAAAAAAATCCGAGTCGGTCGTGCGACCAACTTTTTTTTTTTTTCGGTGATTTGGTATGGAATCGCTCATTTGAAAATTTGCAAAACAATATAAACATATAAAAAGAACAAATATGGGTAATGTGCTGCCTTATCTACTTTATCTACTTTATCTAATCTTTTTCGTTTGTTCTTTTTATATGTTTATATTGTTTCGTAAATTTTCAAATGTTTCACTAAAGTTTCTTAAAATTTCAATTTGTGTATTTGTTGTTCTACACAATCTACACATTTTGCGACACTTAAAGGTCTAATTTATTGAACTTCCATATATAATTTGCTATTAATATTAAGCTGCTATAAAAGCGCTTGTTAGATTGCAAAATTTAAAATATTTTCCATCTTGCATGTATATATATATAAGTTAGAGCGTATAGGTATAAGCCTATAACGTATAAGCGGGGATAATAAGAAACGAAAAAATGAAGAACGGAGAATTACGAAACGAAAAAATGCCGAACGGAAAAATGAGGAACGGAGCTTCTGCAAAATCACGGAAATATAATTAACGAAACGGAAACACTCCGGCAACTCAGCTGCCGTATATTTTTTCGTTTTTTTCAGGACATTTTTTTAACAGTGTATATTGAGATAAAGTTGGGGTTTTCCCACCGGTCGTTACATTGGGATAGTATTAAAAACGAGTGGTCGTTATAATGAGAGTCGACTTTAATACTTTTTTTTCAAATATTTTTGAGACGCGTCACTATTGTTGATTTCAGGTGATAGAAGTGTTTGTTAACGAACGTTTTTAAACCTATTTCAAAGATTAACGTTTAATACTTTTTGATACCAAAATCTATCAACTAAGCTATAGATGAACTACGACAAAAGCAAGAAGATTCAAGTTGATTATGTACTTTGATCTTTATTGATGTTTCAAAGTCATTTTAAAAACAACGTTTGGCGCGTAGGTGAGACTTCCACAGCTGCCAGACAGTATATATACTCTGACTATTCAAATTGAGCGCTTGTCAACAACATCAGAGACTCTTCGGCTCTGAAATATCTCTTTTTTTTCCAGTATGGAATCTCCATTTTTCACGAGTGAATTGAAAATACTTGTCTACTAGCTTTCCGCTACGTAGAAAGGCCTCCTGAGTTTTTGCTCGCGTAACAACTGTTGAGCATGTTCTCTTCAAACAGGAGTTGATAAATGCAGAGCTTCTTTTTTCCGGTTCGGCCATTGCTGGAACGGGAAAGTTTATTTAGTACTATAGACAGGAGAAGCACAAATAATGGACACGATTTTAAAAATACTTTCTAAAGTAATGCATAGATTAGAATACAATGTGTGATAAATGAATGAATTGGGTTGCTGTTGCTTAAACCTTTCGGGTGTTCGAGGTGAAGTACATTGTAAAAAATTAATTTTGTTGTTTTTGAAATATAATACAGCTAATTTTACAGTACTAAACTGTAAAAATTGCTAATTTTACAGTACTAAAATGTAGAATTGCAAATTTTACAGTTTATCACCGTGCATTTTACAATTTTAAATTTCAATAAACTGCTGCTGCCAGTAATGTACTGTTATTTTTACAGTATAATACAGTTAAATTTTACGACAATAAACTAAAATTGCAACCTTAACAGTAAGAAACTGTAAAATTGTTAGTTTTGCAGTTTATTACTCTGCATTTTACAGTTTTAAATTGGAACCTCGACTGCCAGTATTATACTGTAAAAACAGCTCATTTTTTGCAATGTACTCGATTTAAGACTGAAAGGTGTGGCTTCATCTTTATACTTTTTTCCCTCTTATAATGCGGTATAACAAATGCCTCAATGACCTTAGTACTTATGAAAAAAAAGTATAACTTATTTTTCATCTTATTCAGTGTTTTGACTTTCATACCCAACTGTTTTCCAGAGGAAACTTATTTTCTTACTTCTTCTCGGTACCAACAATAATTTTGTTCAGTACGTCACACAAGTGACAAAATACAATGTTAATGTTGCTGTTTTTCTTACTACTATATTTCAAGTTAAAATACTTAAAACAGTAATTTTTCATTCATCTCCTAACATGGTATACATATACAGGAACGAATACAGAAATAGTTTTTGTGAGGGGCCCAGAAAAGTTAAAAGTGCACCCACCCCTATATTTTTTTGATAAAAAAAAATCTCACAAAACTCCTTTAAAATGTTTAAAAAAAGGGAGGGGGCTCAAACAATCTAAAGTACAGAAAAATTACATCCATGTACTAATTTACTGTGAATATGTGACGGCAAATATCACTGTCAACGTTTTAAGCCAATCAACTGTTAAACCTTATCAAGTTATTCAAAATTATTTAACTTAATTGGTAAATAATGCACGTTATTACCTAGAAACATTGTCAATGTGATTTTAAAAAAAATATAAAAGCGAAATAGTCGCTTTCTTTCATTAGAAATGAATTGATGAATGAATCTTGATATTATGTACCATTGATTCGCAACGCCCGAATTTTATGTATACTTTTACATTGATTAATCCCTGATTACCATATTATTCCTATAGCAAACCAAAGTAATGTTAATCGTGTATGCTGTGCATGAGCTTTTTTTAAAGATATAATTCAAAAATTTTTACTTAAGTTATGAAGAAAGTAAAAATCAATTAAGCATTAAATATGTAGTAAAATTATTTTTATAACTTTGGGCCTAAAATCCACTACTCTACAAATAGTGTTTATTTAACAACTTATGAGCCTAAAATGACCACCTGTTTAGAATTTTTCTTTTATCTTTTATAATGATACGAAGGAAAACATTATTTTTTTTAAGTTGAAGTAGATCAGTTTACCTACCCTCCAACTCATTTTATATAGGGTTATAATTTTTTCTCCGGATTTAGAAAATAAAAATCTTTGTTTTCATTTTGCTCTACTGTCCCCTCCAAAAGGCATGATGGTTATCTCGAAGCAGAAAAAAAAATTGCTGATACAGAATGTGGGATGAATGCTTGTTTCTATTAAATTTTACCGAAGAATTCAATAAATATATTTCAGAATAATCTCATGAGAGAACTTCAAAGAAAAACTGCAACACACTAGAATTTGAAGAAATGATTCTTTGATTAGTTCTCGCATGTTAAATTAATAATGTGGCACTGTGTGCATGTTAAATTCATGCACCATGTCAAATTAATAATTGGTGTTTATAACTTAAGTTGTTTTATTTATTTTTGAAGAAAAGAGGATAATATGTAGGAAAATTAGAAAAATAAATATTTTCCAACTTTTGTCACCTGATAGTTCCGGGGATTGAATTATGGTATATGTCGTCAGAGGATAGGAACAACATGAAGTAAAAACCGAAACTAATGACAGTAAATTAATCATAGGTATATTTGATAAGAATTCAAAATATTGTTACAATACTTGAATAGAGATATTACACTTGAACATTTAAAATCTCAGTTCAAAAATATAGACTTCAGTTACTAAAGTCTGTGTAGAGCGTTGAAATTTTGGAGTTTACCTGTAGAATTGGAGGAATGCTGGAGACAAGGGGTGTTTCTAATAATAATCCGGACTCCACTTTTTCGTCACTACTTTCATGAAGAAGTCGCAACTTGCGTGGACTCTGTAAATGGAAATCAAATGAGAAACGGTACACAACAGCTATAGGAATAATGCCAAATAAAAATATTTAATCTAAGTAATTTAAGATTGGCCAGTTATTAAACAATGACATGTGTATGATTGCTAAGAGTTGATCACGTAAAGATGTAAACAGTAGTGCATTCTTCCAACTTTTACAGACTTTAGTTCGGTTAGAAAATGGTTAAAGGCTATGCACATTCGTTAAGTTTCATCAATGACGAGCTACTTGCAAAAAGAATTGATAGATCATCTGTCAGTTAGAAATGCGAAATAGCAATATCTGTCTGGTTGTTGGACATACATGCGAACAGTAGTTCACTGTAACGGTGTCGGATACAGGAATCTGGTCATTCTCCTGTATTGTAGTATGAATCTTTTGCGACTTTTGATTCTTTGCTAAAAAAAATTTTAATAATAACCACAAATTAATCATATTTTTTACATTTATTCTCCATTGAATTGCCAAATGATCAAGTATCAATGGTTTGTACACAAATAATTAATGAAGAGCTCAAAAATGTTTTACTTCGGATTAAATAGAACAGCAGATGTCGCAGTTTCAAGTCATTACGACTTCAAATTTGACTTTAAATAGTAATGACTTGAAACAACAATATAAAATACCAGTTAAATTATATATTTCACTTTAAATTAATTGTGGTATTTTTAAGTGGCGTTTCTGTTTGTAAATAATTTTATCATGCCTTATTGCCTTAATAGATACAGCAATTTTCAAATTTTTCTTCATATGAACAATACAAGTGTGTTTATTTATCGTTAGATATTTATATTTAGAAAAGTTCTTTGCTTCACTTTCAGACTAAAAGAAATAACTAAATGCGATACCATTTAGCACACAAATATTCATTTTTTTAGATTTTGAGATACACCACTTTTACAATGAACGACACAATTATAGCAATACAACTTTTTAAAAATCTCCCTAGAAAACTTGTTATTTTTTTATGTAATTAAAGTCAGAACATATTTCTCACGGTTCGTGTTACCGCGCTTTTTCTAAAATAATGAAAAAATAACTACATTGAACTGGGGGCGGGGTAATACTTTTGAAAGGTATCAGGTTTGGAATACAACTAACTTTCTATATTTTCTGAGTTCAGTTTCCTCATTATTGGAAATATTTGAACTTAATTTTAACATTCGGATGAAGCAATACTTTTTCATTCTGAGCACACACAAAGTGCAAGATCTTGAGTTGTTGATGAGCAGTGTTCATGGTCAATAGGAGGACATAGTTTTGAGGGAAATTCAGTGTAAGGATTTGACAGTCTGTACGAGGTAGAAGTTTTTTAATGACATATTACGCAGCTGCATGCTCATACAGTGTAAGTTAAGGATATGAGTTAAATTCATCTCAAGCTCAGTTATATAAAGGCTCGTGTAGTAAGTGCTTTATTTTCCGTACATGTAATGTTATTGATATAAGTGCATTAAATGTTATTGTGTTATCTTTTGCTGACTGGGTGAAGTAAAAGACATCATCCTTTAACAGAAAAATCTAGTCGAGAATTAAATAGTGTAACTTCTGGGCTTAGTAAGCAACTTTGAATGCAACATCCAAAAAGTGATCTTTTTTTTTTTTTTGTAATAGTTTGAAGGGATAAATGATCAACTAACTCTATTGCATTTGTAATTATGATGAAAAAAGTTTTTCTTTTTTGAAAAGGCAGACATAACAAGTTTTTTCTTTATGATTGAACGATTTTTTAAATTCTTGTTTTCCCTCTCTATTACACGAAGTGGTCAAAATATTTTTTAACCTTTCATCTATTACTTCTGCATGAAAAATTTATACTTGATTATATCTAATTAAATAAAGTCAATAAAAATGATTACCGGACCTCATTTAAAATTGAAGCCTTAAGTATCAAAACGAGATCAATATGCGATTTTCTTTTCATAATTTAAGATATCGTGATCAATAATATGCAGCCTTAACTTGAATGGGATCTAATTTTAAGGTGCTTTTTTACTTAATGACACGATAACGACGAAAATCTGCCGTTAATACTACAACGACAAGTTACACTATCGTGTCGTCTTTTGCTCTGTTATTCCATTCAACAGATATCGTTTTGTTTGTCATTGTTCTCCAGTTTCGTTCAAAGCCAGTTCAATCTATGCTTTCATCGAAGCCTTCTGGTAAAGACGCGATTCTCCCTACCTTTCCTTAATGTAGTAGAATTTGAAATAAAACTTGAGAGAAAGAAGGTTTATTTACTTAAAAACCTGTTCAATTAAAAATATTTTATTCATAAATAATTAAATAATACTGCTAATTTAAAGACGAAAACGAAAGAGAAGTCGTACTCCAAACTTTTGCAAGTGAGGGGGGGAGGGGGCTAATCTTTTTAAAAATAGTGGAGTTAGTTTTGATACAATACGTTTTAATTGAAAGACAAAATTCAAAGTGTCGGGCAAGATCTGTACTATTTTCGTAAGAATAACCCAAATACCATCTATAGTAGTTACACACTTTTCCATATCCATTCGAATACATTTTTAAAAGCTTTGTCTAATAAAAAAAGATTTTTTTATGATGATGAAAAGAGCTTGTCTCATTTCATGAATTAGATATTGCAATTTCAGCTACAGAACTTCTTCTGTTGAAATGAATTATATATTCGCACGGAACATTAAATTCATTCGAAACGTATTGTAGCCGTTGCGGAAATGTTTCCATTGTAAAGCTTATTTTTCATTTTGCTGGTTCTTTTTTCGTTACTTTCATTTACATAGCGTACGAGTTACACGAGGAAAAAAAATAATTTCAATAATGCGGAACGTTTCAAAAACCTGACTTGAAATATAGTTTGTATTGCTTTTGCATCTTTTTGCACACGTTTGAGGATAAGTTCTACTAGCGCTTATCACATCTGCTTGATTTCAACAACACAAAATCACATTTTGATATAGTTTGAAGTTAAGAGTCATACATTTTTTAAAAAAAATTGAATTGATTGCTTCGTTCCGTAATGGCCAAGAGATTTTCAACTAGATTGAGAGTAGACAAGCTTGTTCGCCTGTCAAGAATAGTTGCTTGATGTTTTTAAAATGTTTCTTCCATCTTCTTGGATCTGTAGGCAAGGGTCAAGGTTTTGTTTAAAAACATCTCTCTGTTTAACTATGCTTTTAATAGAATTAATATTGTAGAGAATTTCTTTGCATTGTCACTGCTTCTTTATCACGGTATAGGGCACTTTACGTACTATGGTATGATGAATTCATGAAAATGCATCAGTATGGTACAGACGAGAGGTGATGGCATATTATAAAAAAATATTGCAAGACAGTAATATATTCTTCAACAAGACTATACTCTCTATCATATCAAAAGGTAGTTGACATTTTCAACAGACATCTTTTAAGTACTCTTAACTGGCCAAGTTTTCTGGAACTCAATACAAAAATCCTTTAATTAGCTGTAAATATAAAGCTAATATCTAAACATAATCCATTAAAAAGTCTTCCAATTTTGGCACAAATAAAACGTGGATTCATAATGAGATCGTCATCAAGAAAATCATTCAAATGTGTGCGGGGAACTAGTGAAATCGATGCACACATATGTGCAAGAATACCTCCACGGACGATACTGGGAGGCCAGGGCCCTAATGGGCTAAAGACAAGCATTTGTATCTCTCTCTGTTTTTTCATTTTGATATGTGTTTGTGTTTCTATTTCGTGTTCCTCCTTTTGTAGCTAGCCATTGGAAATAAAAAAAAATTGTACAAGAAGATCATAAGGAGCAAAATGAGGATAAACTTCATATCAGTATATTGCAAATGTATGTTTCTTTAAAGTGATACTTTTACCATGGGCTTATAGTATGTAGAGGAACATTACTGTACTAAGCCGTAACAATGCTTAAAATACAATGACGTAAACGTTGGGCATGAGTGGTACAGTCAAGAAAATATTTTCAGGGTGGGTTTTCTAATATGATTTTCTCAAACATTTTTATTTCTACACTATAATATGCTTTGGATTTTCGATATATGTTTTAATGACTATTTCACTAGGACTTTTTTTTATTTAGACCTATACGTAAGGCTGCTTCTATAGGATTTATTTTCCAGAGAAGCACTGGATGGATAATGAAATGTGATTTTTAAGGTATAAAAATAAAAGAGCGAAAAAAAAAAAAAAGCTTCAAATGTTGACTAAAGAAAGTGTTGAGAATATGCTGTTAGTTAACAAAAAAGTTGCTTAAGACGCACATACCGTGAGGAGAGTTGAATCTGAGAAAGATGTTTGGTACTTTTTTGACCTCGGATCATTGATGGCTGAAGCTGGATTCACTCCTTGTTCCACCTCGATGACTTTCGGCTGAGAATTCATACGCTCTGTGGAAAAATGAAACATATTAGATTCATATGTTACCAATTTAACAACTTATGTCACTAAATGACTGTCAGAATGCAGATAAGTATTCAGATTCAGCTTAGATTTAATTCTTGTAACGTATATTTTAAAACACTAAAAAATGCGTGTAACCTTTCCAATGCAATGGAGTAACTTAACTGATAACACTGGTGCAACGTAAGAATGCTATTACGGAGTAAGGTTACACAATGTTTTTAGTGCAAGAACGTCTTATTAACTTCTTGAAGGTGTATGTCGTTTTTTTCGGAATGTTTTGACATTTTGGGTCTGTTAGACATTAGGATAATACAGTAAACACAGCACTAGTAAAACAAGCGGTGAATTCTTTAACCCTCTAAAATTCCAATTATGTATCAACTTTGTTACCTGCAGCTCCCTAACATTTTGAGGGGTTTTATTTTACGTTTAATGCATCCTACCCCCTCAAAAAGAAAACTTTTAATAATTAAAGAATAAAAGAATTCAATAAAACGTCGGCTTTTTACACTACTGTTGTATTTCATAGTTATAAAGCCTCTGTTTTCTCTTCAAACTTTTCAGGAAGAAATACTATCTTTTTATTCACACGTTTTACACACACAAAAGAAAGATTTTTTGCTCCGGATATTTTTTCTATTCACTCAAATTTCAGAATCTTTGCGCATTTTTCTTCTAGGTGTATTGTCAGTCATTAAAGAAAATATTTCCGGTTTTGGACGATCTCATTTTATTTGGGTTCTTAGATTGGCGAAACGGCCAACAATCGTGACTGGAAACACCCTCTTCCCTGTTGTAACAAAAGGAATCGCTTAATATTCAATCAATTACACTTCAACTTATCAGTGCCAGACTATGTAAATTAACATCTTTAGTTTTAAACATCTAATAATATCATTTGTTGGTGGTTCATGTTTGAAATAATGCCAAGGGAGGCTCGGCTAAAAGAGTTCTGACTAGGAAACCACACAATAGTGTAATAATATTTTATTTTAATGAGTGTGAAACAAAAGAACACGGTAAACTATCAAAGCAGTAAGAAACCGCCCCTAAACCAGGGCTAAGGCAGAAACATGTACTACACCGCCAACTCGGTTATTCCATTCATGGACTGCAGTTTAGCACAGTCCATGGAGGGAATAATCTAGCTGGCGCTGTATTGCATGTTTCTGCCTTAGCCCTGGCTTAGGGGCGAATACTTACTGCTATATCTGAGCTCTGCCTTAAAATTTACGAGTTGTACTGCACTAATGTGCGGTCTCTCGCTGGTGTTCTAATTTCATATTAGCTACCGGATTTTTTTTTTGGCTCTCTTTGCTTCTATAAAAGGATTTCTGCCTCCAGCTCGGTTACTTTCCTATTCCATGCTGAAGAGTGATGAAAAGCACGAAAGTGTTGACCATGGATGGAATAACCGAGTTGGTGGTGGTATTACATGGTAAAACATGTTTTCGGAAGCATGCCATTTCGCCCTCGTGAAGCTGTTGCGAAATATAAGGGCTTAAATTTTGGCGAAATTTTTCGGAATAGTCGCCAAATTCAACGAGCTTCAGTGAGTACATGTAGACATTTTTCACATTATTTGTAGACAGATATCCTGCACAAGCAGACAGTGAAATAGTGTAATTCATTTCTGGCCAAGTCTATGAATTTGACGCTTTTCTTAAAAATTTGTAAGGCTTTAAAACCTTACATCTCGATAATGGACGGACGAGCGCAAATAATTTTTGCATCAAGAATGTACGAGTTTTTTTTTTTTTTTTTCAACCTCTGAAAGGCTATAAAAATAAACGGATTAAAATATAAAAAATATTTTATTATCAAAAGTAAGGTACAGTGTTCTACAATTCTCTACGTAATCACCTTGATGATTGAAGCATATGTTATATCTGTGAACAATCTTTATAATTGCCTCCTCGCAAAATGTTGCTGCCAATCATTGGAAGTGAGTTGTGACGGTGTCTTTGAGTTCCACGCCCCTTTGGAAGCACGATGCCTTTCCAGACCCCAAGCAGGGGTGACGGGCATGGCATCATAGCGCTCATAGCCCATCATAGCCCGTCATTATAACGCTCGTGTAACCCAATGGTTCCTCCAGCAATTTCAATGGGAAACTTTTGAACACCCACCATAAAGTTCCGAACGAGAACCAAGTAACTTTCATCTATTCCCTGAACTGAAGCAGAGACTTGGAGACCCCTGCTTGGGGTCTGGAAAGGCATCGTGCCTCCAAAGTGGCATGGAACCCAAAGAAAAGTGAAAGCTTGTTCACAGATATAACAAATGCTTCTATCGTCAAGGTGATTTGTAGAGTATTGTACCTTACTTTTGATAATAAATATTTTTTTTTTATTTGAATCCGTTTTTTATAGTCTATCGGAGGTTGAAAAAAAAAAAAAAAAAAAAACAACCCTCGTATCTTGAGATGCTCTTTTGATTAGTACCCATTTGAACTTTTTTCATTATTACACTGATGTCGAGTCAAACTTGACATAACGATGAAAAAGGCCATTCAACGAAAAAGCCGCCATCTTGTCCCCCACGTGATGCTCATGGATTTTATTAAAAATTAGTGATTTTAAAAGGTAATGAGCGAAATTTTGTTATTTACGAAATCACGAGCCGATGTGGAACTCCTTAGGTAAAAACTTTGTTCATTACTTTTTAAAATTACTACTTCGTAATGAAATATATGAGCGCGCGGGCGTTTTCGTGGTATGGCCCAAAAGGATTAAAGCAAACTTATTAAACTGAATTGAAATCATTTAAAAAATTTTATCTCGCAACCATCAGAATATCTTTTAATTTTACCAATTCTGCGAAATTGTATTTTGAGTTTTAATGGAATCTTCTCTAAAATTTTAAATTGCATTAAAATTATTAAAGGTCTTGTTCAATTATCATTATTATTATTATTATTTTTTTTGCTTACCTTGAAAGAAACTCTTTTCTGGTATAATGTCAGGCCCTTGACTGCTAGCAACGCAGGGTTCTTTGCATTCTTTCAGTGAATTAGAGCCTTTCCTGGAATGAAAATTACTTTAGAGTTGCAAACTATACCCTTAAACACATATTGTTGAATCTTGTTATTTTTGAATAACATAAATAACAGTACATATAAAGCAAAACTCGGTTAAAGAAGCACAGCAAAATATTAATTTCCACACTACAATAGGATAAAAACAAAAGTGAAGTAATGTTTTTCAACGTTTTATCACACAAAAATTGCAGATTTCTGCAGACACGTGTTTCGGGGTTGCACCATTTTCAATGCAAAAAAGTGTGAGCTTTAGGATGGAAAGTCACGTAAAAAAAGCAATTGAAGAAAAATTACAGATTATAAAAGCAAACAAGACAAAATGACAACTGGAGTCGAAATTTATTACATAAGCCATCAGGAAAAAACATGTGAGAAATAAATTTCCAAGAAAACAGATAAATGATACATATTTTCGCATAAATGAAGCTGCTTAGAATAAATTAGTAATAAATTTACTGACAGAAAAAATTATGTACCCAAGAAACGCAGCAAATAGAGAAACGCGGAAAAAAAGAATAAACAATTGAAATTAATAGATTACAAAACAAAAACATGTAAGCAGAATATTAGATAAATAAACGTAAGAAAATGTACATACAAATAACATAGAGGCTTCTAGCAAGGAATTGGCCTTTTAAGAGTTGTCATTTCAAGTGAATGAACCCTTAGTAGACATTAAAAAATTCGTTTTAAATCTCCGTAAACTCTTATTAAAAAATAAAATAATAATAATAAAGAAAAACTGCCTTCTTAGAAGTTCCACCCTCTCTCTGTATACACACGGTAAATCTTCCATCAATATCATTTATAACCTGTTATAAAATTTCTACTGAATCTGCTTTTAAAGCTCTTCTTAAATTCGACACTTGATTCATGAGTTGAAGCATTAAACTCAGAAGAAAAAAAATCAGAGAATATCAGCAGAGATGCTGTAATTAGTGATGGTAGCAGACCACTTACTGAGAGCATACAGAGGGATGGGATAGTTAATTTTACAAAATTATTTTTTAAATTAAAATTTGGAGATGAAAAAAAAAAAATCCCAAATTTAACTTTATATGCACATCAGGACCTTAAACGTATATTAATGGAAATCTCGAGCTTAAAAAACAATTTTAACAATTCTGAAATTCGAAACATTTAAGACCATCATTCAGTAAGATCTGTAACATTTACACCTCTTTTGTGTAAAGTTCAAGTTAAACTCTTTAGCATACACTATCTCAAGTTTGCATCTTTTGTGGAAGAAATTTATCCACGCTGAGAACTATGGCGGAATGAGCGCAAACTACACGTGTAGTGTTCCTAATAGTAAGGCTTAAAAGATTTAAAGGCCGATGTACACTACTTTCCACTAATCTGAATTATCAGTCACTCATTCAAGATATCGTTAAAAAGTACATAGTGTATGTGAGAGAATCATTTGTTTCGAGATATTGATGAAAAATATGATTACCAATAATTACTTAGCTAGTTTATGCTGTGCTTTAAAGAACTATTCGTAAGATCTCAGATTCTTACTTACTTTGAGGCATCCGGATGAGATTTTCTTCCTGAAAAGAAATGAAGTCATTACATTTCGTACTAATTTCTGAGTATGTTAATACCTGTGCTGAACTTCCGGATTATGGCATTGTTTTATATATAATCAGAAAACGACAATTATTTTCTCCAATTCATGAAAAATTTTACCGAAAATGATAAAATTTGAGTACATTCAATGCAGACATTGTACAAGTTCAAATAGGCATTAAATTCAAATATTTATCTAGGATGAATTTCGAGTCCTTTTTTCATACAAAAGGCAAAAATATTTGTCCGTGATATATTTGCGGAAGATTTGTCAACATCAGGGGAGTTGAAAGTGGCTGCGGAGCAATTTAGTAATCGATCACTTTTCTGGTGAACCTCTGCATTCGATTCGAAAAGCAGTTTGCCTACCATGCATTGGAGATGAATAAACAGTATTGGAGACGAATAAACACTAGGAATAGAAAGCTGGCAGATTATGTCCTAGGCTCAGGGATTGATCGAGACCTTTTGTAACCATTTAAAGTTCATAATTACACAAGCCTGCCATGGAAAAATACGAGAGAATTAATGTTTGAATTTTGTGTACTTTTTGGTGCTGATTTCAGGAAAAATGTAAAAATTCCATCGAGTCAGGATTTTTGTAAAATTGACTTTTATTTTTGCTGAAATTTTCCGACACAAAAAGTGTTCTCTAAAACAATTTATGCGGCAAAAGTGGGATTTTTTTTAATTTCAATTTATGAAAAATATAATATTCTTGGTGATACGTATTGATTCTTCCGCAATAAATTACTTTTCATTGGTTTAAATGGAAGAGAAAGGATAAAAAATGACAATTTTTTCTCCTCCGCAGAACAAAAAATAAAAACTGTATCTAACGAACAAAAATTTTTTCAAGAAAAACATGAAACCGCTTGGGAACAAAATATTGATGCAGATTACCTACTAAATTTCAACAAAATCAAAAATGATACTGCGTTTCTGAATATTTGTTGATTTTATATGGTATTACCCAAAAACCTCATAGCAAGAACCTCCTCTGGGGAAGAGAAAACTCTAAGCTCTCTTGAAATAATGTTTTGACGTCGAATTAGGTAAATAGAACCCCCCTCTTTTTTTGCGGTTTGAATTTTCTTTCAAATTTCCATGCAGACTTATTCGCCCCTCTTGGTCAATCATCCATTTTATGCGTGTTACACCTTAATAAAACAGATTAAAGTAGTATGTTAGTAATTTTCTTAAATAATCTGCATCATAATTCGATGTAAAAAAGTTTATACTCCAGATATAAACGAGACGCTTTCTCAGACGAGAGGTTCGTGCAATCTGGCTACAGGGGCATTTGATGCAAAATCAACAAATTGCCTGACATTTTCGTAGCGTACTATTTTTAACTTAAATGAAATTTAAGGCTGTCTGCAGCAATATTCTGTACTTTCAAACGGTTTTATTTTTTTCTTGAATTGTTTTTATTCCTGAGATAAAGTCTGTGTGTTTTTTTCTGCCCGAATTAGTAAAATTTGGCATTTTTAATCATTTTTCTTCCATTTAAACCAAGAAAAAGTAATTTATTGCTGAAGATTCAATATGTATCACTAAAAATATAATATTTTATATACAGGGTGTCCACTCCAATCGTGGACCAATAGCTAATTTCTAAACCGTTAGAGATAAGCATATAGTTTATTTAGGAAAAAATCTCCAAATTACGAAAGGAATTTTGGGTCTATTCAATGTTTTTCAAAAAATCAAATTTTGAAAGAGTAACGAAATTTAAATTTTTATACAGCCCCCCAGTCCTATCAATCATATTTAGTAAAACATTCTTGACACTGTAACGTTTAAAACTAAAAAAAAATCACTCTACGACAAAAATTGACCGAGTTATGATGTTTTGAAAAATCAAGATTTTGCATTGTTTCATGACGTCATCGAGAGATCGCTTTAGGGACCGTATGCGAAATATTTCAAAATCTTGATTTTTCAAAACGTCATAACTCGGTCAATTTTTGTCGTAGAAGAGTGATTTTTTTTAGTTTTAAACGTTACAGTGTCAAGAATGTTTTACTAAATATGATTGATAGGACTGGGGGGCTGTATAAAAATTTAAATTTCGTAACTCTTTCAAAATTTGATTTTTTGAAAAACATTGAATAGACCCAAAATTCCTTTCGTAATTTGGAGATTTTTTCCTAAATAAACTATATGCGTATCTCTAACGGTTTAGAAATTAGCTATTGGTCCACGATTGGAGTGGACACCCTGTATATTTAAATGAAAAAGCCACTTTTACCATATAAATTGTTTTAGCGAATACGTTTTGGCAAGATTTCAGCAAAAATCGAAATCAATTTCACGAAAGATCCTGACGTGATTAAAAAAAAATGGTGGTCATTTTCGAAATCTGCGCACCAAATAAGTAAACATCAGAACTGATTTGGTATTTTTAAGAAAGTTTAATTTCGCCGGCCTACATTTTTGGTGGTTTAAAGCGATTAAGCTGCATTTAATACTGTCGTGTCTATACAATCATTTTGAAGCTCTTCCATCTACCAAACTAATTAGCAAACTTTGTAGCGCATTAAAAAAATTCTAGACATCTTACTTTCAATAATTACTAAAAGAGTAACTTTAAATTTCTTAGACGAATTCTTCTAGATAACTATTTTGTACTTGTGCTTTGTAATTCGCTTTCGGTCAAATTAAAAAGAAGGAAATATAGTTTTCTTCATACAAACTACACTTTGTTTTATGTTTCAGATCTGCAGCACTTTCAGAATAGCTCGCTGATACCTAGCTATGATATTTTTAACACCGACACCATCATCCAATGGAGCACAACACAACATCTTTATAACTTGAATCAGATTTCTTGCTAACATCTTAACTGCATGATGTTTTTAAAACATGGTTCATTCCGGAAAATAAACTAATAGGAGTTTTTTGAGAAGGGAACTTTGACAAAATCAAATGAATTAAAAAAAGGGATTTTTTTTTTGAATTTCAGTTTATTTTTTAATTATTATTAATTTCAAACTTAATGGTTTTAATACTAAATTAGCATACATGGATGTAACTTACAGTGTGGCAGGAGAAAGATGTCAGAGACGCACGCTGCATACAATTGCTTGGTTCAAAGACATATTTCTCCTGAAGCACCGTAAGTTACAGGCATGTATGCCAATTTATTCCAAGTATGCCGGTTCATGTTACTCCTGCAAAGTCGCCTTGTCGAATATCAATTGACTGCACGTATCTAACAGCTGGGCTTATGTATGGGAGTTGTGTACACACAGCGCCCTCTACGCCACCATGTGCATGTCTGTTCTCATGCTTTCCTGTGTGAAGTATCAGTCTTTTTCTATCAACTATCTCCCCGCCAAATATTGATGAATTCCGAATCACTCTCTATTGACGTGTCTAAATGTGATCCTCTACATCCTATCACTTGAAACTTTAATTTCCATTTTGCGCACAATACGTTGACAACATGCTCGTTGAAGTTTTGATTAGGATAACCAAAATATTTTGTTTATTCTGAAAATTAACATTATTTTCTCCAAATTGTAGCAAAACTTTTCACACCTATCCGGGAAAGTTCATTACAGATTTTTTCCCCTGTTTACACAAAATGGTATTGTAGTTTGAACATAAAAGAGGGTATTCCACAAATGATGTCACGCTTTGAAGGGAGTATAGTGGTTTGTGACAAAGGCGAGAGAAGGGATAACAAGAACTATTCTGCCGTGCTAAGCGCAAAAGTCGTATCTGCACTTTTTGTCAAAATTGAGTTACGGTCACCACGTGATTCTTTGTCACATATTTCACCTAAATACAAAGTTTTGTGGTCATTTGTTCATGGAAAGTATTTTTAAAAAATTTTTGAAAAAGTTTCATCTGAATCAAATACATGGAGAAGCAAAACTTTAAACGGCAATTTCTCCTTTTGAAGTCGTCTGCAGATACGACTTTTGCGCTTAGCACGGCAGTATTACGTCAAACTGTTTTTCAATTACATTATGTTCATGAAAAACTGCAACTAGGAGAGGAGAGGTGACACTTTGTGACTTAGGAGGGAGAAGTGGACGTTAGAATTTGTTGAAAAAGTGATATAATTAACCTTACACTGCATGATTTTTTTTCTTTGAAAGAAATATAGATGTTTTTTAGTGTAAAAAGAAAACATTGGAAAACATTTTAAAAAAATTAATTTTGAAGATTGATGTTTATATTTGCTTTAACGATACCTAATACTTGCTTTTTATGCTTCAGTTGCCTTATGCATGGTCATAAGGATAAAAAGTCCATGTAGCCAATTGGCAACGCTATGCAGTGTAGGGTTAATGGACAGTCCCAAAAGCCGTTTCAGGTAGCAAATTATAACATTAAATTTGTGTCGGAAGTCATTGATAATTTCAACATTACCTTTCTCGTGTCCTGTTGAGCGAATGCGGACAGCAAATGCGACGATCATTCCTAACAAGATTAAGGCAAGCATAGCTCCCACAAGCATCCCAAAAATGACAGATGCTGTCCCGGAGTCCTCATCGTCTGTAAAAGATATGCAAGGAATACCATTAGTTGAGCATTTGTAAAATACCTGCACACGCTGAAGCATGTTTTCACACTCATGCTGTCACAGCACGTTTCTTCCCGAGGGGTCCCTGTGATGATAAGTCATCTAAGATGATAGGTACAGAGGGGCCTCCCGGGGGTGATGTCACAGCGCGTTTGACCGTTAGAAAAATAAGCTTGCATAAATATATTGCATGTGCAAAATTGTTCTTCACATAATCCACTTTTGTAAAAACATGCTTGAGCGTGGGTAGACGGACAGCTTAAAGACGCCAGCTCTAGTTTATCACTGATAAATCGAATCCAACGTGTCGAAGAAGAGTATAGCTAAACACATTGACTGCCAAGATACGAAAAATTCATAGCATATGAGTTTGGCTAAAACCAACGTACGTGTGAGCTAGTTTGGAATTATTGGTACCTTCCCAGAGATAAGCCAAATAGTTCTACTTATACCTGTGTATTACATCTGCACTCAAATCGGAATAAAAACAACTAATCCAGGAGCTACGAGATTACTCAAAGTGGACTATCAACTAAGCTAACATACTGCGATTTATCTCGTAGCTTGGATGTTGACGCGTTTTCCATGTAGGGATGGTCGGTGAAACGAAAGTGGAAATATACCACTTAATTTTACTTAGGTAAGATCGGTGAGAAAGCGCGAGCTATCAAGTGTTTACTGCTCGCGTAATCTCGCTGTTCTTACCCATTACAAAATGAAACCGCCCATTCCACCAATAAACTGACCTTTTTTATCCGAAGCGTCTACGTGGACGGTAACCAGTTTGCTTCTTCCTTTGGTATTGATGGCGTAGACGAGCATCAGAAGGGACTCTTCCTGGGGAAGAGAACAGACACGGAATGTGGGCGTGGCGCGGGCGCTGACGTTCATCAGCATTCGATCCGAGACGGTGCCGTAGACCTCGAGCTGAAAGACTTGCTCGAGGCCCCCGTCGGGGCCGCCCTCGCACAACACGGAGACACAACTGCTGGAACGGTTGCCCACTTCGCACTCTCTCGGCTCCTCGGGGGGACCTGAAACAAGATGGGACTCAAGTCGAGACAGAGGCATGGTTAGCGAGTTTTTATCAAGTTATTAAAACCTATTTGAAGATTTAGGGTAAATCAGGGAAAGTTGCCACACCCCTAGTATTTTATTTAACTATTGATTGAAATCAGTCAGATGGGAAGGGGGGGGGGGGTATAGGTGAGCAGTAAGAATTCTTTAACCATGCAAATAGTTAGCCCTTATTTGATTATCTTTCAAATTTTTTTGGTTGGAATTATTTTCTTCAACATTTTTTTGTTTTATTCATGTTTCAATGAGGGATTCGTTAATGTGCGAAAAGGCTCCAAAGATCTTTCAACTGTCCATGGAAAAAAATACAGAGAGCTTTTTTTCATGATTTTGCAAAGAAATGGGGCAAGGGGGAGTAGTATGATAATTGCTTGACAAAACAGGAGCTCTAGTAGGCTTTAAAATTAAGGAAATTAAATGTATGCTCATAAAAAGAAAGAAAAAAAACTAAAAAACATGAAATTATATGAAAAGTAAAGAACATATTTTTGGGATGTAGTGAAAGGATTCATAAGAAGCAATTCAAATAATAAAAATACATTGAAACCATTACGTTATGTACAGTGTCGCTGGTTGGCAATCCAAAATCTCCTTTGCCGACCGCCTGATAGCCAGAAACGCTTCCTCGTTATTTGTATACATCTGGGTGATCTCTATTTTCTCTCTACTCTTGCATAATTCGGCCCTGTTAAATTAAGCTATGACCTTAACAATATTTACCTGCCTTTGAAGATCTCAACGTAAAAGGAACACGTTATTGGCGTGAGTAGGAGAGGGAAAATTTTCGTAAAACTATTACGAAAGAAACCTACCTCAATTCAGCACCCGTTACTCATCCCTATCAATTGAAAAAGAAGTAAACATTGCCCATGTGATATCTAACTTGTCATTGCCACACTATACTTCCTACGCTGACAAAGTGGTGTAGTGGTTGAGACGCTGGTTTTTCGTGCCCAAAGGCGCACGATCAAACCTGGCATCAGTCGATGGATTTTCAAGATGCAGAAAATCAACAGAGTCTATGTCGTATATCTGTGATGATGCGGCATGTCAAAAATCCCTCAAGTATTCGTTTGGCATGGAAGATCTCCTGAGGCAAAATTAAACTCCTAGTACAGTTTCGCATCGAAAGGGCCCCAGTGCCTCCCTCTAGTGGAGAAACTGGGGGTTAAGATTATGGTGGCAATGACCTTCGCCGATGGTGATGCCACATGTTTGCCGGTCTCTGCGAATGCTCTAGGTCTGCAAATGGTTAGCAGCCTAATCTCACAGCCATGTCTAAAAACAAACAAAGATTATACAGTCTGATATTTTTTACAGCCACCTCGGACGCTTTTTCGCTTATCTCAGGTCTCCACTGATTGTGTCCAAATAGGGGTGGTGGTGCTTAGAGAGATAAGGAATGTTAGGAGATATTGCTTTGTTTTGTTTTGTTTTTCATAAGGTATGTTCATTTGACGTGTTGTTTTGCGTTGATGTTTTTTCTTTAACCCATTAATGCCTGGCGTCCCTTTTTAGGGACGGTCCAAAAAGTGTCTGAATTTACCAAAAATGAACATTTCAGCCAAGAAATAGTGTTCAATTATTACTTTGGTATTGTTTCAATTCATTATTAACAGATTACAGCACATAACCATTGTAAAGTGTGTTCTGTAGCGTTGTAACAAGTTTACAAAATGTCTTTGGGCAAAAAAATGTCAGGCATTAATGGGTTAATTTATTTTCTTTCTTTAACAGTTCAAGAAAAAAAAATAACATCGGACTAAGCAGAAATGTTACCATGGTGGATTGTCTTAATCAAGCTGTCTCCCCTTTTTGAAATTGAACCGTTCAACGGTACTAAGCACTCCTTTCGATGTTGATCAGTAGTTTCTGTGATACTCTTACCTGCAGGCACGATCCGAAAAGTGCAGGGCTCCCTCTGCCGACCAATGGCATTGGCCGCCCAGCACATGAGGAGGCCATAATCGTTGGGCGTCCGCGGAGATAGGGTGGCCACGCTGCGGCTTCCCTCGCTACTGAACTGGGACTGGGCCAGAGGGGTGGCGCCCTCCAGCGCCCAAGAAAAGGCCAGTGGTTTGGGTTCGGCATCCACCTCACACGACACCGAGACTGATTCGCTGCGTCCAACTCCAAACACGCTACTTCTCACAGATTGGCATCGTGGCGCATCTGGAAAGATCAAGTAAAACAAGATTTAGGAAAAAAGTTGAATCTTGACATCTTGAATTCAAATTATATTTTTCGCAATGATGAATCGCGATAGGTGTGTGTGCTGCCATATATGTGACGGCGCGTGTGTGTGTGTTCTCCTTCGCCAGCATGCAGCGCATAGGGGCCTTCATGTTCCGCATGGTGGCAATAAATCACTGCGGTGCTATCAGACTATACCACACATAACATTCCTTTGGTTGAAGATTCTATTCCTAAATATCCAAGATACTTTGGCGTGTTTTTGTTCTCCTTAAATGATTTGTAGGCATAGGCATTATTTTTCAAAAATCCTATCGAAACACACACAACATTTAAATACAAGGATCAACTTTTTTCTTGCATGAGACTTTACATAATAAGCTAAAGATAAAAGTGAGCAGTAAGACACCGCCCTTAAGCAAGGGTTGCTAAGGTGAAAACATGCAATACACCGCCATCTTGGTTGTGCGGTCTCTCGTTGGTGTTCTAATTTAAATTAGCTACCATTTTTTTTTGACTCTCTTTGCTTCTTTAACCTCTTCTCGGCTTTTCCCGAGCTGGACTCGGGCAAGCGAAATGTATCATACCGGCTCATCCCGAGTGTAGCTCGGGCACTGTGAAAATTAACACTGCACAACCAGTCTTTCCCGAATTATTTCACATGTCCCTTTTATGGTTTCGGATGCTTTTATTTACTATTGTATACAGCGTTTTGAGCTGTAGACTTAAGATAAGAGTAGGCGCCAACTCCAAAGTATAATGATTTCTGCCATACAGAAAGCCAACTTTACAGGTAAATACTCATTTATTACTCATTTATTTAAATAGATATTTTTACATTTATTTTTAGGAAATGTTGCTTGCGAATTATATTTAAAAAGATATGTATGCATGTATGAAAATAAACATTAAAAAAATTGACATTTTTTGATACGTAATCCCGAAATAAAATGAGCCTGGAAGGGGTTAAGAGCACTTCTGCTTCCAGCTCGGTTAATCCTATTTCAGGCTGACGAGTGCCAATAAGCGCGAAACTGCAATCCTTGGATGGAATAACCGAATTGGCGGTATATTGCATAGAAGTGAGATTCAAAACGTACAATGGACTTTGAGCTCGAGGGCAGAACTAATCGTTCTTCCTTCGTTGTTGATGGCAGCGCACTGGTAAGATCCCCTGTGCTCTGGCTGTACGTCTGTGATGATGAGTGTCCGGTTTTGAATGTTCTCCACTAGCTGATTCCCATCCTTCAACCATTCGTGCTCCGCTACGGCTGGATTCGCTTGTACCTCGCACGTTAAGCTGACCGACGTTCCTTCAACTACGGGAATTTTCTTATCCACCTTGACTGTTAATTGAGGAGGAACTGAAAAGTATTTTGTCAAATGAGAATTTGAAAAATCAATGTAGCACTTGTGCAAGCGCGGATCCAGAGGAAGGGTCATGACCCATCCCTTAAATGACCAAATATAGCTTTAAACTGCATGTTTGGCACTTATATTTCGGAAAAATCGCCCGCGTTTTCGCATAAACATTGCACTTTGACACCCTCCCTCTCGGATAATGGCCCTCTGCTGATCTAGAAGCTGGATCCGCCCTTGCACTTGTGTCATTTATTAGAGAGCATCATCTTGACTGTATTGTTTCTCCAGACTGTTTTCTTTAAAACGCCAAAACTTTATCATTCCTTTATCGATATCCATGATTTACATCTCATTTTAAGCTCTTTGGGCCGTCTTTTGACGAAAATTTGACCCACTGTGTAAAAATTGTTTTTTTTTTTCCCTTCTTTTCTTGTGGAAAAAGTTTTTTTACTGCTTTTCACTACACATTACTTCAGTGAATAAGCATCAAGCAACTGAGATGTAGTGATGTGGTTGAATAAAGCGTTGCGTTGAGAGCGTGAAGGTTACTGGTTCGATAATGCTATGAGTTTTGTCGCTTTGGGTGACTTTTTTTAAACCTGTAAATTTTGATTCAAATTTTCAAAAATATAAAACCTAAGCTCAATCTAATCTAACTCAAACCGAAACTCAATTTTAAACAGAGTATTTCTGTTTCATAAAAACCGGAAAAGAAAATAATAATATCAGCATGAATATTATTTCTTTAAGGTCCTTTTTTTTGGTTGGTTCCTTAATACTTAATAAAAAATACAAAAATAAGGCATGATTTCCTTCTTTTTTTTTAATCTGCGAAAAGTAAGAATTCATTATGTGTTGCTTTTTTTTATGAAAAATGACCGTTTGAATAAATCGGATTTTTGAATCATTACTGTCTAGCTTCAAGCGGGTCACATAGTAGGGGAATGTGGGGCAAAGTGAAATGGTTAATTATTTTCACAGTTTGCAGGACAGTCTATTTATCAATATTTTAACTAAGTTCCTAGACATATACTTGATTCCTGTCAAAAAATAAATAGCTCCAATTATTAACGAAAAAATTTATACAAGTGATTTTCTAAATTTGATGCATTTATTGTAATATTCATGGGTTTTCAAAAGTATTATAAAATTTTTTTAGTTATAATTTCAACTATTAATTGAGATCTACTGATGTCCAGCGCAGTCCTTCTTTTGATTATATTCAGCATGTTTTGATTTTAAATGTGCAACGTAATTAGGCAAGCGCACGCGGGGCAAATAAGATGGGGCAAAGTGAAATAGTGAATTTTGTTTGATTATGCATTCATTTACATAAACATGTCCGTATTTCTTCATTTGTTAATTTAATCACCTTCTTTTTCTTATGCATTCACCTATTTATTCATTCATTCACTTATTTTATTATTCATTTTCTATTTTATTCACCATTTCCTTTTCACATGCATTAATTAATTCATTAATTTGTTCATTCATTTTTTCATAAATAATTCATTTATTTGTTAACTTACCTATGCATTTGATGAAAATTGTGGTAACACATTAAATAGAACATGTTTCATCCCCAAATTATTGCATTTTTCACATTGCCCCATGGTTTTTTGAAGGTGCAAAATTACTGTCAAAAATGAAAAAATAACATTTCAACAAAAGTTGCATTACAAAATACATTATTTCTTCTTTATTAACACTGATTTTCAGAACGTATTTCCAATTTGTTCATTTTGAAACAGGTGTGTTAACTTTACTATTTCACTTTCCCCTACTACTAAATGGGATCACTGTTTTTCCATTCATTGCATCCTAAAAACCATTCTATTACAATACTTGTCATGAGTGCAAAGTCCACTCACAATGAATGTCGAGAAGCCACGAGTCCTCGAGCACGCTGTCTGGGATCTGCGGGTTGTCACCCCTGCACGAGAGGTTCCGCTGGTTGTCGTGCTTCCCGGCACTGAAGAGGAGGCTGCTCACAGTCAGGTTCTCGTCCCGGGAGCTGCTTTCGGTGACCCTGGAGACGAGCTTCTCACCGTCCAGCCACCACGAGATCTGGGCGGGCGGCCGGGCGCCCCGGGCCGTGCACACGATCTCAGTCGGACGCCCCAGAGACAGCGGTCGGAACAGGCTCGTGATCTGCACCTCGGTCGGCTTCACTGAAAACACGAGAGCGAAATTAAGATCACACGGCTACGGTTGCAATGAAAATAATGATTTGCAGATTGTTTAGTCGGACATCAACTGTTAAAGTTACGAAATAAATTTAAGCGATGTGAATAAATGTGAATTGCGATACGAAAAATAGCTTTTTAAACTCGAAAATAAAAGGGAAACTAATTAAAGTAAAGCAGTAAAAGTAACCGCCCCTAAGCCTGGGCTAAGGCAGAAACATGCATTATACCGCCAGCTCGGTTATTCCATCTATTGGACTGCAATTTCGTGCTTATTATGCACTCATCAGCATGGAATAGGAATTAAACGAGCTGGAGGCAAAAATCCTCCCCCCGCCATCAAAGAGTTCAAGAGCCATCAAAGTGTGAGTATCACCAGAGCTTTGCCTCAAAATTTTCGAGTTGTACCGTACCAAGTGTGGTCGCTCGCTGGTGTTCTAATTGCACTTTAGCTACCAGTTTTTGATGGCTCTCTTTGCTCTATAAGATGATTTTTGCCTCAAGCTCGTTTTATTCTTATTTCATGCTGATGAGTGCATAATAAGCACGAAACTGCAGTCCATGGATGGAATAAACGAGCTGGCGGTGTATTGTATAATTAAAGTAAATTATTTATTTTTCACCAATATTTCTTTAAATGCTAATAATACTTTCAAACGTGGTTTAGTGAAATTAAGTTTTCTGTTAAAAACACAATCCTTTTAATCCAGATATTCAAAGTTCAATCTCTAGCAAGAAAACGATTTTCAAAGCTTGTTTATTTTCTTGAGAATTGCTCAGTTGCTAAAGTTATGCATCATTAGGGTGGT
>JAXGGA010016683.1:0-26145 GCA_038373865.1 Uloborus plumipes | reverse complement strand
CTAGCATTGCTGATGACCTTTTTAATTCTCTCTCATTTTAATGAACAAAAGTGTTTCAGAAGTTGTTAAAATCCTCGTAATGTAATTAAAACTTAATAACCTGTAATTTGTATAACTCGTGCAATAAAAATGCAATACTTGGTGAACTTGCAGTTTTGTTAGTTATTTCATTTGAAACATTGGGACAGAGAGGTTAAAGTGAAAAACTACATCAAGAAGAATATCATATGCGTCCATTGTACAAAATCAAGGAATTGAAAGAGAGCCCACAGAAGTTTTATGAAAAAAATGAAGAAAGAATAAGCCCCCTCCTATGCTGCAGCAGCCAAGCATCGTCAACAACAGATGATCAGTGTTATTGGAGTCCAGTACCTGACCTTTCTAAAAGATCTCAAGGACCAGTTCAAAGGTGACATTCCAGCATGCACTGACGGAAGGAAAACCTATCTAAATTGTCACTTGGGGGTCTCCTCCCCACCTTTACTTGTGATGAAGTGATGACCTAACTTAAAGAGCAAAAATTCTCTCCTGAGATAATTATCCAGCTGTCGAAGAGAAAGGAGAATGTATTCAAACCCCTCCCGCTATTTCTGGTGCTACTACTGAAGACCCCTGCCATTCAAGGAATTTCACATAAAGACTCTTTCCTCTATGGAATTCATGTGGAGCCCGGCCAAGAATTGACAGCAATCAGCAATGCTACAATTGTCACTCAGTATTTAACTGTTGCCTGACCCCGTATGTTTCAAGCGTGCGAGAGCATATGACTGTCCGGAGTGCTCCAAGTCAAGACACAAAAAGCCCACTTGCGCCAACTGCTTAGAAGACCACCTTGCATTAAGCCAGAATTACCCCAGATGCTCAAAGCCCTGCCAATACCTCGGAACAAACCAGAAACAACAGAGGGTACCCCGACCTAGCATTCACTGCGCTAGAGCGCAGAGCTCAGGAGTAGTTGGGCTTAAAGTCTTCTCATTTTGAGTGAAAAATCAGAGAACCAGAGAAGAGAGAATAGATTATGAGGACACAGCTGCTCAGATAGATAGAGAGACAGAGAGAGAGCGATGAGAAAGGATAGCAGGAAGGATAAATCCAACGCGATGAGGAAAAAGCCGAGGCGAAATCCGTTCGTGGATAACGAAAGCGATACGGCGGCACACAGGAATGCTTATGCGGGCGGGGGTCTCCCTGCCGAAGAAGGCCTAACGCACGGTCGCTGCACTTCCACACCGGCAGAGGGAATGATATTCAGCGATGCCGTAAATTACAGCATGACCACCCAAAGCTCAGAAATTTCGGACATTGAAATTGATAATACAGAACACCAATCTCTCGCAGAATATTTGAAGTCAAAAAATCTTGATCTCAAGATCCTTCACCTAGCCATAAGCAATGAAGAACAGGATAGTAAATGGCTACTTGAAATCGACACACAGTTAGAAGCAGTAACCGAATGGTATTATGCGAACCACACAGGAAAGCACGTGCTGAATGCTGATTTAAAAAGGATAAAGAACATAACATTCTTGCGCACCTATTGCAACTACCAGTACGAAGCTAATAGACGAAACGCGAAGGAAAAGGAATACGAAGCTGAAATCCTATTACTACAAGAAGAGGTAAACAAGCTCCGTTCCCTAATCTCAGCGGGGAAAATGACGACGACACATAGAGCTGCAAATAAGAAAAAACGCAAACCAGCGGTAATTGTCAACGCCCCAGACCCTAAGAAAGTGATTACAGAAATAAAGAAAAGGAAAAACGAGGAATTCGAGGTGAAACTTCAAAAAGACGAAACCCGGATTATTCCCAAAACAGATGAAGGTCAAATGGAGATCCAGAAATACGCGGAAGAAAACCAGCTGGAATTCCACGCCCCAACCATCGGACCCCCCCCCCCCCCTCGTGTTGTCATCAAAGGACTACCTGTCGACATGGAGCTTGGAGAGATTGTGAAGGAATTCACTGCAAGGAAACGAGAAGTTATCCACATAAGACAGTTCCGGAACCGTGACGGTCTTCTCCCGATATTCTGCATCCACCTCAAGAAAAACGACCAGCCTGAAGAAATTTACTCCGAAAAGATGAAAATAGGAGACTTCATTGTACAACTTGAGAGACCACGTCGAGGCTCACTACAATGTTACAAATGCCAGAGGTGGGGCCATTCATCTTATTTGTGCCATGTGCAGGAAAAATGTTTGGTCTGCGCCGGGAACCACCGTCTAAGAGACTGCCCCAACCGCAGCAAGACCCCCAGATGTGCTAACTGCAATGGCAGTCACACTGCAAATTCACCAGACTGCCAGGAAAACCTCCACCACCATCGGACCAGCCCCTTCAGCCAGATGACCAAGGGAGGCCCTCGGAGGCAAGGCCCCCTCCCCCGCCAGAATGATATCCAACACCTACTAAAGAACTTACTCCAGACGCTCATGGCGTCCTCATTGTGAGACACGCTCACAGACTTTCTTTGCGCTCCCTAACCGGAGACGCTCGATGTTACGCCTTAAAGGGCGTTCGAAATCATGTTCATGAACAAGTAACCAAGTTCTCGGGTAAAAGAGCAAACCCTTCTCTGTACGCCCAATCCAAATTCTTGTGCAGATGCAGGTGCTTATGGTGGCAGACGAGCCCCACCCATTCTGTGTGAGTTTGACACATTCTCCTTTATCCCGCCATACCTAAGGCGGCCATGATGATGATTACACCCTAACGGATGATTTGAAGTTATGCAGCTGATCAATATACAATAACTCTGATACGAAAGCTACTTTTCTCTCTGAACACCCGTTACAATTTCTTGTTCAAGTGCACAAAACAATGTCCAAGTACATTCTTATCAATGTTCTTCAGGCAGAGATACCAAACATACGGTTTTTGAGTGACTGTATTACATTTTGTTGTTATTATGTATGTTAAGCAGGTTTCATCAAAGCCAAAAAGTAGTTAAAGTACAAATAGTTCTATACTCTGTAAGTTAATATTATGCTTGCAGTATTCTTGAATACATTGTCTTAAGAAGTAATGTTATACTAGCATTGCTGATGACCTTTTTAATTCTCTCTCATTTTAATGAGCAAAAGGGTTTCAGAAGTTGTTAAAATCCTCGTAATGTAATTAAAACTTAATAACCTGTAATTTGTATAACTCGTGCAATAAAAATGCAATACTTGGTGAACTTGCAATTTTGTTAGTTATTTCATTTGAAACATTGGGGCAGAGAGGTCAATTCATATCAACTTGTTAGGTTATTATAATCTGATTTATCTTGTGTAATGATCTCATACTAGCATTGTTGATAACCTTGTTTATTCACTCTCATTTTAATTATTTAACAAGAATGTTTCCGAAGTTTTTAAAAGCCTTGTAACACAATAAAATTGTTTAATGGCCTCAAATTTGTTTTACTGTCATGCTCTTAAAGATAAAATTCTTGGAAAAGTTGCAATATTTTTAGTTATTTCATTTGTAATATCGGGTCAGAGTGGTCAATTCTTGTTACCTTGTAAAGTTTTCATGCTCTGAAGAACTTAAATGATAAAGAGCCTTCAAGTTTTAATAAAATATCCACAAAGGGGAAGATCAAATACTAAAGATCAAACATTTACTCTCACCTAAATTTCCGTTCAGCATAATACATAAAATAAACTGATTAATTGGACGTCTGTAACCAAGAAATGAAATTGTATGATTTCCACAAATCGTACGTGTTCCAAAAAGATATTTATTTATACGCTATCCATGATATTTATTTAAAAACCACCGTAACGTATATAAATTGTAATTGGTCAATTTGTCCCTTTTTTGTTTACGTTTTTGCGATTTTGTTGCGGTCGCGGTTAAATCCTGCCTCGTGTTTCAAATCGAGATTTTTCAACAGTCGTGTTTGAATAGTGTGACCGGTTACCACTTAAGCTAGTATTGGTCAAAAAAACCTAGATTCAGGCAGCAATTCAAGTGAGACACGAACGATCGCAACTCGCCAATGCAATTGCAAAATCCCAAATTTGGATTCAAGTGAAACGTTACAATCACTACGAGATGCGATTCTATCGCAATTCGACTTCCAGTAGCGATTGCAACGGTGTTTCACTTGAATTCGGCCCTGTTCTAATGAAGATACTTAGTCCGGAATTCAAGTGAAACACGGGCGATCGCAACTCACCATTGCAATCCCAAATTTGGGTTCAAGCGAAACGCTAGGAGATGCTATTCTATCGTAGTTTAACCTCTAGTAGCGATTGCAATGGTATTTCACTTGAATTCGGCCCTTAGTTAATTCTTTTTTTGAAATAAATATTGAGATCACATACGTGTTTGAAAAACAAATTAACTTCGGCAGGAATTCAAGTGAAACAGGGACGCTCACAACTCACCAATGCAATCGCAAATTCCCAAATTTTGATTCAAGTGAAACGTTTACATTCCGGCCTAAATATCTTAATTAGAAAAGATTTAATTGATGTTTTTCGATTTAGACCCACTTTGTACCCACCTGACATTACTACAGTGAACTCTCACTTATGCGCCGGCCCAAGAGACCAATAGAAAAAGGAGCATAAGAATGAATAAGAAGTTTCTATACAAAAGAGACAGGAACAAGACGTCGAAATGCATGAAAAATGCATATTTACATTATAATTTTAAAATCCAAGGGTCTTAATTGACTCTGATCTCCCAATTGACAGGCATGCTGCGGAGATGCTTTTGTTAAAAGATTTTAAAATTTCCTGAATTTTTACTGCTGAAAACAATGGAAATGTTTTGAAACAGTTCGAAGCATTACTCAGCTGGAAACTCTGAATAGAAATGATTAAGGGCGCCAGACGTTTTAATGTTGCATTTAATGTCATCTACATGGTGAAAAGACGAGTATTAAAATATAAATTTGGCAAAATAATAACAAATGTTGTAAACACAAATATTTTCTTAGGGTGAATTTTAGAAGGATGAACCCTATCCAATTTTTAGCCAATATTGTGAGCTAATATGTAGCCAAGACACTGCCAACATTGGGAGCTATTATTCAGCCAAGGCAATACCAATATTGGGAGCCACTATCTAGCCAATGTGATGCCAATATTGGCTTAGATCGGCATGCAATAATAGCTCAAGATTGGGATTGCAATAATGGGGGATATTGTCAAAATGAATCCCCTCCACTCTTTAGCCAATATTGGGTGCCAAGCTTAACCCATCTTTCAGCCAACATTTTACAATATTGCGCCAAGATTCGATACTGCTTGGGTAATTACAAGCTGTTCCCTCTAAAACGATGCATAATGGTTAATGGATAATTGTCCCACTCCACACTCTAGTTCATGTGGAAAAAATGCCTTCGGTGAGCAATAAAGGCGAAAGATTTAAGAGGAAAGTGAAGAAAAATGCGTATTTTTTTTAAAGAAAATAAATAAAAAAATTTTTATTTTTGGGAAAATTCGGCGCATAAGTTAAATATTTATCTATAGAGCGACGCATAAACGAATGATACTATCAATATTTTGCTATGGCATGTTCTGGGACCATTTAAAATCGTCGTATAAGTGTTAAAGGAGCATAAATGAGGTGGCGTATAAGTGAGAATTTATTTTATAAACCCTGTATTTATTTTAGAAACCACATTAAGCCGGGGTGATTGTGAGTTCATGAAAAAATACCTGAAAGTTTTGAAAAGAAAATGTGTGTGTGTGGTGGCTGTGGGGTGCTTTTTTCAAAAACCAAGGCCCCTATTATTTAAGCACACCTAATTTTATAATTATACGTATTTCAAAATAAATTGCCTTTCATAAACAAACAAAACATTTCATACATTCGAATAGTTTCAAATAGTTTTTAGTTAAAAAAAAAATAGAATTTCATGTTAACATTTTTGTTCGATGAATATTATTAGTAATTATCGGAAAATCACCGAAAATTCGAAAAATAATAAAAATACTGAAGGTGGGAAGACAAAAGCATAATTAAAAATGTTTTATTTCCGGTATTTTCGAGCATGAAAATACCAGAATCGATCATGAAAATACCGGAAATCCGGTAAAATACCGGAACACAATCACCCCTGCATTAAGCTTCGACATATCGGAGGACTAGAGATGCAAAAAACCCAACATTTTCGAGAGTGGGGGAAAAACCCGGGAATTTTGGGGAATAAACCCGGAGTTTTGGGGAACATTGGGAATTTTGAATGTAAACAAACATTGCGATCTTTCATAGTTGTTATGCCTACTATGTGAGTAAGAAATAAAACTGAATTGTTAATTGAACAGTTTATTTCAAACAGTTTATTTTCTACTGAGGACTGTGTACTATGAATGCGCCTTGTTCCTGACAAACAGAGGACCCCTTTCCACACAGGTTGTACGCAGTGTTTCTTTCAGACATTTTGCTCCGGGAGGGGGGGGGCACTTGGAAAATCCGCAGGGGAGGGATCATGGGGTGGCCTAAAATTGCATTTCGGGGACTTTTTTTCGTCAAATTTGCCCACCCCCCATCTGAGCCCTAAATTTGCATCCCCCCTCCCACTTTTTCGATTATGACCTTCCACAAAACCAGAAGCTAACTCCGCAGTTGCCAAAGGAGTGGATGTGGACCAACTCTCTCCCCTCTGAAATAAATTAAAAACTACCTTCTCTCAATAAAAACTTAAACATTTTGAAATATCAATTTGTAAATTTACCTTAATGATTGGCTTAACCCTTCTTTAAATAAATCACCATGTACTCTCTGGTCAAAAGCGAGGCATTTTTTTAAAACTTGTTTGTTTTCCAGTGTTTCTGGGAATTTCCTTATTCCGTGCCCATAAAAGGGCAATAGATAGAAAAATCGAGTGAATTATGGTATAATTCGTAATGAAACATGGCTATCGTCTATTGTGAGGTCCAATAGACTTGACATAGGGGGGGGGGGGTATGAGGTTTTGGTAACTCTCAATTTTTTTAAAAACATAATTATATAGATCTTTGTTGGGGAAACAAAGAATGAATTCAGTTTCTAAAATTAGAAAACGATTATTACTAAAATGAATGAAGAGCACACATGTTGGTCATTTCTGGTAACGTTAGAGAAATGGACAATGTTTGACAGGGAATCTCAGGAAAATGAAATCGAAATTGAATTTTCCCTATTGAAATTTTCGAAATTTAAGTTCAGGAAGCCCAGTAGTAAACAAACTTTGGATGTGAAGGGAAGGGAACGGGTCACAGACTCTCCAATCAGAATTTTCCAAAATTGAAATACCAGAAAATGCTATTCTAAGCCATGTTTAAAAAACAAAATAGACAAGAATCAGGTTCGGATGCCACCCGCCCTCCCCTTCCCCAGAAAGCTTTGAAATTTTAGATACAAGACCGATAAAAATCGAGTTCAGCCTTGGGCAGGGATTCAAGTGAAACAGGCAATCGCAAATTACAATCGCGACTGGAAATGAATTACATTAGAACGTTTCTTGATAAAAACATCGTGACGTCAGCGTGACGTTTGCCTATGAAAAGCGAGTTAGATAAAACGTCACAGCCTACTTGACGAATAAGAGGAGATCGCTGAGTACTTGTGAGCTCTTATTGGCTCCACCCGTAGTGACGTCATGCCAATTTAAGTTGATGATAATGTAATTCACTTCCAGTAGCGATTGCAAATCGAAGCGATCGCAGTGCTGTTTCACTTGAATCCCTGCCTTGGTTTGAAATGTCGCATTTAAAATTGATTTGAACAACAATGGTAGCGGTGAAATGAAATGAAGTCATCTTTAACATTTTGAAATGATTTTTGCAAATCTTTTGAAAATTTTGGACCATGTTGATCCGATGAAATCAAACAAACCCTAAAAATTAACACGTGGTTGAAATAAACTTATGGGTTGTGTTCGAATGGAGTCGCCGATTCATTTGGTTTTGGCAGTAACCAGAGACATTCGAATAGAAAATCTGATTAGTTGTTCGTTTATAAAATTTTTAGATAATTTATTCAATTCCCACAAAGTGACTATCATGGAGATAGAAGCAGGAGAGACATCTCCTACGTGTGGCAACACCTAAAAACGGCGATAAAATTTCACTTTTCCGCCAGGATCGCTGCAATCTTTACTGTAGACGTTGTTATGGGCAACGAGACGGCGGGGTGCCAAGCTACTGCGTAAACAAATCCAGCTCATGGGTTTGTTTCTTCCGAATTTTTGTTCTCAAGTGAGTTAAAAAATGCAGCTTTGGCTTCTGAACAGAAAAAATACCCTCCTGAAAACAGGTTTCATGTGTACACAAATGGTTCAACAGAAGATGTGAAAGAAAAAATGCTGGTGCGAGAACTTTCAGTGTTAGATATCCGATTGAAAAGCATTGTGTTAATTTCGACGGTACATAGCAACTATATCATTTGTAATTGGAAGCTTAAAAAAGTCATGAATGCAAAATTATGTTTCTAATGGATTAAGAAGTAGCTGTTTTGTCACCTACGTGTCACCTTTAAAGTGATAAAAATCTAAAATGTCCATTTCTGTGAAATGAAACTTTTTCAGCGGGGAAAGTGTGGCCTTCCGATGGTTGTCAAATCATTGTGACACATCGGAAATGAGCAGGCAGATCACCTTATCAACTTGTCAAGGCTGAATCTCTTTTCACTCAACCACACTCTGCCTCTGTGTAACATTTAACGAGTTGTTTATAGCAAGCTAAAAATTTACAGAATTTCTTCACATAACAATGCAGCTATGCATAGATGCATGCTTTATCTCTTTTTCTATATTTTAAAAATGCACTTTTAAAAAAGAAATGGCAAACGGTTTCTTTAATTCTTCATAGATGTGTCAGTAAAGAAAAAAATATTGCCTAGTTTATCTAAGTAAATTTTGAATCATTTTAACTTTTATTGAGAAATCGGGAAATATTTAGCAACTCGCTTGTCTAACACCATGAATGACCCACAAGCATTTACATACACAATACATGAAAATTTATTAAGTTTGTATAGAATTGTAACAAATCACTTCTAAAAAATCTCATCTGCTGAATAAGAAACTGATGTTAAGTAAAATAAAACAAATACTAAAAATACATTTGTGAAAAAAAGACTTATTTACACCAACTCGCATTTCTGATTTGCATACAATTTCAAAATACAATTACCACTAACGCATAATTCAAAATAATTGTGAATTGTATAATCATTTTGACGAGATGATACTGTAATGAATATTTAAGTGTTTAAGAAAAGGTGTCTCACGATTTTGGCTCTGGTTGTAAATTTTAATATCCCCTTTCACATATGTTCAACGCAAGGCTTTATCTCTTTTTCCATATGTTAGAAATGAACTTTTAAAAAAGAAATCGCATAAGGTTCCTTTAATTGTTCATAATGTGTCGGTTAAAGAAATATTGCCTAGTTAATCCAAGTAAATTTTCAATCATTCCAACTGTTATTGAGAAATCAGGAAATACAGTAACCTCTCGTTATATCGCGTTTTTCGGGGGACAAGAAAAAAGCGCGATATAACCGAGGTCATTAAAAATAGTTTTCTATCCAGCATGCAAGTAAATTATACATACACATACATAAAAATTCCTTTATTCGCCTTGAAATCTTGAGTTTTATCTGGAAGCATTTTCTAGTTGTGCGCAGCTTCATCAGCATTATAGATTTGCTCATCTACCAAGTCTAGCTCAACAATTTTTCGATTCAATTCACCAGGAAAACATGCTGCTGCTGTATCATCGGCCGATTGTTTTCCCCCGCAAATTTGTAATTGGCCTATACCGTGTCTTTTTTGCCACAAAATAAATGAGACAGAGACCACTTCTGAGCACCTTACATATTTTCTCAAAAACGGTTTCGAACTAAAAGTTTTTTTTTTGGGCTGTTTATTCAATCAAAGTATGCTCCATTCGCTTCAATACACTTCTCCCAACGAGATTTTAAAGCGTAGATGCCTGTCTTAAAAAAATTTTGGTCTTTAGAATTAATAAACTCTGATATCGAGTTTTTTAGACTGTCTACATTTTCATAGTGTTTGCCCTTTAAAAACAGCTCTAAATGCTTGAAAAAATGAAAATCGGTCGGCGAGAGATCCGGTAAATATGGTGGATGCTGCAAAACTTCATATTCCAGTGAAATCGGGTTAGCAATGATGAGCATACGTTTAACCGATCCAGCTTATTTCGCTCTGTCAGTGCGTGCAGTACCCACTTGTCCATCTTCTTAACCTTGCCAATCTCAGAAAAGTGTCTCAATATCGTTGTATGGTCAACTTTCATCCTGATAGCAAGTTCCCTCGTGGATACGGCTGGATCCGCTTCCACTAGAGCCTTCAGGTCATCATTCTTCACAGACGTTTTGGGTCTTCTACGCGGCTCATTTTGCAGTGAAAAATCGCCAGTCCGAAATTTTTCGAACCAACGCTGCACTTTCCGATCGTTAACCGTATTCTCCCCAAACGCTTGGTTTATGTTGCGTGCAGCTTTTGCAGCACTATTACCAAGTTTGTACTCATATAAGAAAATGACGCGAATGTCGGCAGAATTCATATCGGCAATAAATTCAAAAGAAATAACAAAAGGGAAGACCTTCGAGAAAACCTATTTTGCTGAAATGAGTCTCTGGCAATGGACAATACGACTATGAATGAGGTTATGCCAAAGACAAAGTGAAGGTGACAAGAATGAAGGTGGGGTAACAAGAAGTGTGACATTGCATATTTTATAGAAATGTTTCTGAAAAGTAGTGTGACATGTGACAAAGGGGTAAAGGTTAAAGAGAACTGTGACATTTTGTTTCAAAGGGAGTTTAAAATATTGGGAAAAAGCGAGATTAATGAACAGCTCCTAAGCAATTTTCAATACATTTTGCACCATATAATTTTTTCATGTTGAACATATAAAACAGTTTGGATTTGAAAAAAAATTTGCAGCCAGAATTTACTTAACTGGTAAAGAGTGGAGGTCATAACAGTAATTATTAGTAAATATAGAAGTTAAAATGGATTGCATCGCAATTTTCATTTTTTTTTTAATTATAAACTACGGAAAAGTATGCTTTGAAAATGCAGGGATGGGGGTAGGGGAGTTACCTCGAATTCTATACACCTTGTCGCCCTTCATTTCCAATTTTTCCAGGGGTGGGGGTTAAAAGGGTGTAAACTCAAAGCAAATTTCCTCGAAAACAACAAAAACCACTCCCGCTTATATGAAAATACATTTTTTTCCCAAAGTCAGGAGAGGGGGGGGGGGGGCGTAATGCCCCCGCTCAAATAGACTTTGGTATTAAATCCACAAAAATTATGCACAATCCACAAACACATATTATTATACACATAATCCACAAAATTATGCAAATTATTTATTTTGATTTGTATAATACAAAGCATACGAACATTCATTTCATTAAAATCAAATTGAAAAATTGCCGAATGAAAAAAATTAGCCTTTAAACAAATTTATCGAAGCAGAAATTGAGGACGTCAGTTTATTTGAGAAAAAATTTGCAAGTTAAAGCTGAGTTTCGCGAGAGAAAGTCCATTTTATATATATAATCTATTTTAAAACGATTATTTTGCTCATTTGCTCTTTATTAACCCGAATCCAATTACGCTATGATTCTCCGAAATAAATATCTTTTAGTGCAAAGTAATAGAAGTAATTACTAGAGTCTCAGCATAATAGAAATTTACGCGAATGACACGTAAATTCTCAAACCACGCCCACGCCAATACGGCCGATAGCTTAGCAGACGACGCAGGGCCTTCGCCGATGCATTAAGAAAAAGATTTTTTTTTCTCAAAATCCAAGCTCTTTAGAACTTTCTGATTCCCCATAGCTTAATCTTCAGTATGCATAGTAATCATGTACAAAAGATTATAGTTTATTTTCAAAGTTTTCTATTTTTCCCGGCGAATAAAAAGCGATTAAAAAGGTGTTTACAAAAACACATGTCACTTCTCGTTCACAAACATTTACTCTTATTTTTAAAGTAGAAATAACCAGTGGCAACAAAATTGAATGTTTACATTTTTCCTTACATGGTTCGAAAACAAAAAGTTTGAAATATGTGCGATTATAACTCGAAGAGCTGTTCGAGTTCAAAGTTTTGAGGGTGCGCATAAAAAAAGACAGATGGGAATGCTTGCTTATCATTTTGCCGAAGCGCTTTGGACTGCCATCCTATACATTCTCCCCCAAAAGCTGTTTTGACAGCTATTGTAATATGGTGCAAATGTCAATTTTTTTGTGTTAGAATTATTTTTTTATGCTCTTGATTTCCCTAAATATAAGTAAAGGGACCCTATAAAAATTCATTTTTTAATTTTTTTAAACATTTTTTTTTGCTTCATGCTTTCAATATCTTAACCCTTCAAATCATTTTGAGCATTTTTGTAATTGGAAGTGTGCATCTACGACCAGGGACGCCGCTACCATCGATGGGGCGCGGTACCAATTTTAATGCCGGGCCCCCCATACAGCCCCCCCCCCCAAATTGCATAATTTTATGCCGTCGTTTCAGCACATTTGCAATTGTAAATGTACGTGTCCGTGAATTAGGAGATTGTCAAAAACTGTACCGAAAGCTTGTGTCAGCAAGTTAGGGATCAGTGGCGTACATAGCACCCCCGCGGCGCGCAAGAGGTTTGAGGGCGCACCATCAAAAAATATCACTATAATTCACACGGGAAAAATGTTTTTTTTTTTAAATTTTAGTAGGGGGTGGGGGCGCTTTTACAAATCTTGCGGGGGAGCGCACCTTAGTCTATGTACGCTACTGTTGGGGATGCATTATCTTTTCAGCTTCTTCGTTTTTCCTCTCTCTTGAATATTGTCCGAGATTTGTCGAGTAAAAAGATTTCTTGCAAATATGTTTAACTTTTTTTAATGCTTGCCTGCCTGTTGCCCCAATTGCCCCTTATAAGCCATCAGAAGCAGAATTTCATACACGTTTTTTTCAATTCCTGGGGGGAGAAAACCCCACCCCTTTTGTAGAATGTTTTGACAAATTATACTTATCAACTAATGACAAATTCGCTGGACTATAATATTATTCTACCACGTACAGTCAAATAAGTTAGTTCTAAAAAGTATGCATTTTTAACATGCCGGAGTGTTGTTTTTTTTCACCGATAAAGAGGGAGGGGGGTGACAGAAAATTATTTCCTTGAGGGACACCCGGTTTAGGTACGCCACTGAATATACCAAGCACGTTTAATTTCATTTTTAAGGGTTTTTTTTCTAAGAAAATTACAACTTTACTTACTCTATGTAGTACTTTTTTTAGGGGGGGGGGGCTGGGGAGATTGACAGCAAATTTCTGGCCCGGGTGTCACCAAGGCTGACTACTCCACTGCATATTCAAAATATAACCCCCCCCCCCAATAAATTTTAGCTGATGACGCCAATGAATAAAAAACTCGCATAATAGCCATTTCACTTAACTCGGTTTGCGTTGCAGCGAGGTTTCACAGTACATTCCTATTTAAGGGACGAAATCTCTAGTTATTTTAGTATCCATTATTGAGAGTTGAAGTGTGTAAAATATATGAATGCATTTAAAAAAAAAATTACCAGTTGTCAATTTTCTTTATTATAAGTCTATGGTAGGTAAATACAAATACATGACGAGATAAGTATCTGCTACTGCTGTTTATGAACATGGTAACTCAATGGTACACACAACTTTCTGTTAGAAAAATGTAACTAAGTAACATTTTGCTAAGTTTCCTAATGTCTATATTATTTAATTTTAATATACTATATGAGCAATACCTGCATGGCGATCGCCATGCAAAATATTCAAGGGAAGTCCCCTTGAATCAAAAGACCTATATTATTAATAATTCAGTTGATTTTGTATTCTTTAACAATAGAAAGACTGAAACTTGTCTTCTGCCTAGAAAGGGGCCAGTGTGGCCCCTGACTGACTGTTTAATGGATTCTTTATAAATTCATTCTTGATCAAGTCCATTTGCCATACGCATCTTCTGTAATGACTAAATGATAACTATAATGAGGAGGGGGAGGGGGGGCATAATACTTTCTGTAATGTTATCTCTACATGCAAGAATGTAAAGTGTTAGTTTCTATTTCAAGTTTTTCCCATTTAAAATTATGTTCAAATGTAAAAATAAGAAGTTAAACGTGAAAGTAAAGCTAAAAGAACTTTTTCATGCTACAAAAAGCAGGAGAAACAAAAAATTGCTTTATTTCTGCTGTAAAACTCACAAGTGCCACTGTGGCCTCATCCCGTCTTTCTAGGTATAGGGTTCAATAGTAATTTGTAATTACACATTCCTATTTTTTTTTTCCAGATAACTAAAAACGTATTTATTCCAACCTTCACATTTTGAAATAATTATCAATTGAAAAAATTTTCTCCTCTAACAAGAAAGTGCGATTCACCCATGTTTGATTAACATACAAAATGTACTTCTTTTAATCTTTGATGTGTAAACATATTAATTTATTTCCTAAGTACTGTAAAAAAAGTCATTTCTTCTTGTTAATGGAGTTTTAAAATTACCTATTGAATAAATTTAGTGTCGCAAAGTCTTGATTTTGAAGTTGTTTTCATACACAAAATCAAACATGTATCGATCATCATATACGCAAAGAGTAACTAAACAACATAAAAATTTCTAAATATATTTCACAATATGCTTTAAAAACACAATTAATGCCTGAAAATGTTTCATTTTAATCACAAAAATAGTGAGAGAGAGCATTTTTCAAAAAAGTCGACCATGAAAATAAAATATGAACTATACAGAAAATTATTAGACGTAAACAAACAGATGGTTACGGTTAAACGAGTTCAAACCAGCACCAAAAACTCTCAAAACATTTTACATCGATGTACGGAAATGCAGCCATAACTTTAACTAACTTGATGAACCCCCTGATTGGTTCTTTCCACCAATCTTACCTTTTCCAGAAAGTGAACTTTATCGCCAGTTTGGCAAACAGAATGAGATCCCAACTCCAGTCGTGCACACAAACTATCTTGCGCAGTAGGGCTGCGCAGTGGAAGCCGAAACCGAAACCGCTCCGTAGCTCCTCCCCCGTGTGGGAAAACGGATGCCCTCGTAAAAATATTCTATCTTCTTCTATTCTAATTAACTGAAGTGCATCAGCATGTGCAATATCAAATAGATTGTCTAAATTACTTACAAATTCTTGATGACGCTGCTTAAATACGTCTTTTGGTTTCTTTGCATTTTTTTGTAAGTCTCTCCAAGTTTCATATAGATTCATAAGTTTCTTCACACAATTTAGCAAAGATTTGGTGGGAATGCGTGCCTTTTCCCAGAAGATGATACATTCTCGAATAGCAAGATTTGCACTTTCCCTAGTAGTTAATTTGACTTCTCTAATGTTATAAAATAAAACAGAGAGAACTTGCCCATTAGAGGGAAGTTTCGTTCCCATTATTTGATGTTTTACATCTCCAATTAGAAATATCGTTTTCTTCGTACTACGCAATTCCACTGCCATCTTTCGTTTCTTGTAGAAGTACCATACTGAATCTGACCGGTGTGAATTCATACTGACGCTTCGTTTGACAATTCGCACATTGCTACGGATAAGCTCCCAGCCATCTGTTTTTCTGTTTTGATTTGTTTTGTCTGTACCATTTACAGCTGTTTTGAGCTGCGCAATAGGGTGGGTCGAAAAAAAATAATTATTTTTTTTCGAAACGCTATACCGCGGAAAACTTGCCTCTAGGGTAGGTAAGTAAAATGCAGATTAAACAGAGGAAAAATATTGAGTCCCCAGCTAGCGCATTGTACTTGAAATTTCGATTTTTTTTGAAAATTAAGTCATTTTCCAAATTTTTTTGCAATACTAAGTCAATAATATTTTATTCCGCTACAGTGAAAATCCTTTACTAAAATGGTTGAAAAACCCATAAAGAACGTTAACTGGTCAAAATCGTTCAATTTGCGTTGGCGCAAAAGACTCAAAAATCGGTAAATTATTGCGTTTCATGCTCGCAGCAATTCTAGTCGGCCTCGTTGCCCGGTGAATGGCAGTCATTACTGTTCAATGTATCAAGCTTTTCAATGCATTTCCCACATGGAAATTAGTTCGTCCAAGGAATTTGAAAATGAAATTGATAAAAACTAGGCATAAAGATTCTGAATAGCACGCTTGAACTAAGTCACCTCGGCAGATGCGCATAATATTGAAAAATACTGCATTAAACTGTGATCGCTCCAGAATTTCGAGCAGAACAACGGCCGTTGAAGCTTCAAGTATGATGAAAGATATTAATATCGTTACTAATGACGGCCACTCTCACGTTATTAACAAAAGTAAAATTAGAAGGGAAAAAAGCATAAACGTAGTGAACTTTAAAACCAATGCATTGAAGAACGCAGTCCGCTCTAAGGACTTTTTTTGATGGAAGGACGAATAACGCCCTTGTAATTCAGAACATTAACCAAAAACACTTAAAACCCCAACCATACATAAAACAGTAACATTATTCTTTAATTAAAAACATGGATCTGTGTGTTTGTTGGTCACGTTACACCATTAAGTGAAACTGCTCAGAACATTGCTGATAGCATTATCTCTAATCTGACTGAGTGTCGTTTTTCCTTAGACGAACTAGATGTATAAAAGTTACGGCACAGTTACTAACCAGAGTTGGAGAAAATATTTATGTGTTTCATAGAACAACAAAACACCTCTACAGTGGGGAGTTTGCCTTTGCACTTTAACGAGTTGTCTTTGTAGAGCATTTGTTCCAAGCCTTAAAATGTGAAACGACTATGCTAAAATCATTTAGTAGCTAATTAGTATCCATCTTCATAAGTGCAAAAAACTTCCAATACTGGATTTTGAAGTACCAGGCATTGATTCTAATTTGTAAACAAAGAGCAACAATACCTGTAAGCATAAGTTCTGTTATAAAGTCAGGCAGCTGCACTGTGGACTTTACTGCTCGCGAACCAGGTCCTCGTTCCCACTCACGATGGATGACAACAGCTAACAGTTTTGAGACTATATGTAAGTGCGGAAACCCCTTCAGATAATCATAAACTGTTGGTATGTTTTTATTCTCAATCATACATGTTTGTATGGCTCAAATTAAAAAAAAAAAAGCCAGTACATAACAGATGGTCCAACACATATTTTTAGTGAAACTGGTGACAGATGGGTAAGTTCTTATTTAACACAAAACAGCTAAAAAAATCGTCTTCGGAAGAACCGAGATGGTTTAATAAGATCTACCCTTTTAATCAAAAGATTCAATGCCAAAGTTTTGCCACAAGTACAGCTTCGACTTAAACACACAAAAATAGTGAGACTTTTGCAATGCAGTAAATATGTTTCTGTAATAAAAAGACAAGATTAATGTGCTCTTTTAGTACCTTTTCTATGCTTACTTCATTACAATAAACTGTAGTGTAAACCAAAACAGTAGTTATCTTTTAACACACAGAGCTCAGAATAATTTACTACATATTCCTTTAAGGTTAGTATGTACCTTAAATGCAGTAATTTACCGATTTCTGAGTCTTTTGCTCTACCGCAAATTGAATGATTTTAACCGGTTAACATTCATCATACTTGAAGCTTCAAAAGCCGTTGCTCTGCTCGAAATTCTGGAGCGATCACAGGTCAATGCAGTATTTTTCAATATCATGCGCATCTGCCAAGGTAACTTTGTTCGAGCGTGCTATTCAGAATCTTTATGCCCAGTTTTTATTAATTTATTTTCAAATTCCTCGGACGAACTAATTTTCATGTGGGAAATGCGTTGAAAAGCTTGATACATTGAACAGTAATGACTGTCATTCACCGGGCAACGAGGCCGATTAGAATTGCTGCGAGCATGAAACGTAATAATTTACCGATTTTTGAGTCTTTTGCGCCACCGCAAATTAAACGATTTTGACCAGTTAATATTCTTTATGTGTTTTTCAACCATTTTAGTATAGGATTTTCACCGTAGCGGAATAAAATATTATTGATTTAGTACTGCAAAAAAATTTGGAAAATAACTTAATTTTCGAAAAAAATCGAAATTTCAAGTACAATGCGCTAGCTGGGGACTCAATATTTTTCCTCTGTTTAATCTGCATTTTACTTACCTACCCTAGAGGCAAGTTTTCCGCGGTATAGCGTTTCGAAAAAAAATAATAATTTTTTTTCGACCCACCCTACTGCGCAACAGTCATTCGACAGCACTTACTTGATTAATATACAAGTGACACGTGCTACTCACATGTTTACGCGCAAGTCGACATGGGTTACCGAAGTTCAAATTGCATGAAACTTATTTGCAACGATTTTGATATTAAAGGGAAAAAATAACACGCAATGCGTTAGAAAAAAAAAGCAATGCTGTATTTTTTTTCTGAGACTTATGAACTTTTAAATTTCGAATACCTTCCTCCTCCCCTTTTTCTCGATTCGGCTCAATTCACAAGTACTAGTTTACACTTTCAAGCACAAGTCGGCATAATTTGTAATTTTTGAAATTACAATAAACACTTTCGACAATCATATTGACATTAAACAAACATTTATTCAAATTTTTTAAAGAAATTAGGTCCCCAGCACGAGGCTTAAAATTTTTATATTTCTTTCAAAATTTTAATTTTTTCTATTTATTAATTGCATCATTTATGAATTTATGAACTTTAAATTGCAGATACACTGAAAGAAAATAGCAAGTTCCGAAATCACTAAGAACATATTCTCAAATCAGCATTTGCAGATGAATAATTAAAAAAAATGTATTTAAAATGGAAAAATTTTACTTAAAACTTGAAAAAAAACCGTAATTTTGAGTAAGTTGCGGGGGAATTAAATATAAAATGAGAGAAAAAACTTACATTTAGCTCTACTTATATACTTAGTGCTTCATATTTTTCATCTTGATCATTTCTTAAAATTTCTTTCATTTTTTACAAAATACATAGAAAAAAAGCTATTTTTTGAAGAAAATTATGAATTTTAAGCCTTGTGTGGGGTGCAGGGTTGGCAAAGGTGGGCCCAGCCCAGAAAAACCCGCCCGGGTTTTTCTGGGCGGGTCCACCAACAAAAACTCACCCGGGTTTTTGTCAAAAGTGGGTTTTTGTTAATTTCTAAGTGATCAACAAATATAGTCAATAATAATATCTCATCTAAATTATACATAAAAAATAAGTAAGAAATCAGGTTCATTTGAGACAATTTTTCTTAGAGTAATTATTTATTTTATAAAATAATTATTATTTCTTCAATTTTCAAGTCATCGTCCAGAAAATTTTTCTAGCTATGATACTACTTTTTGTTGCAAAATACTTATTATTATTTATTTATTTTTTCACACCAAATTTCAAATTTTAAAAATAAATTGGAAATGAACCATTGATAAACTTCTTGTAGAAGGAAAAAAATGCCTAGTTAATGTTTTATGATAATTTTGATTCAACACAAAATTGAATAAATTAATTTTGATTTGTAGGTCTCGAAATTGAAATTTTTGTATGGAATAGTTGCTGCTGCAAATTTTGCTTTTATTCTGGAGCAAGAAAAATTAAGTTTTGCTCTTCATTTCTTCTAACCCTATTGCATTTAGATGATTTTCAAGTGCTATGTTATAGATGTACCATACCACTGACTTTGATTAAAAAAAAAAACAAAGAAAATGCGTCCCCATGCAATTTATTACTACTAAAATATTATGACAAGCATTTATTAATAAATTTATAATTCTTGCAAAGCTCTAATGTTAACCTAGTTTTTTCTAAAGATTATTTCAAAAAAAAAAAAAAAAAATCGATCAAGAGTCCCCCCCCTCCCCCATCTGAAATTAATCAGTTTTGGTTTTGAAAATAGGAGGGGGGGAGTTAGACACTTCTCTTATCTCAGGCACACACCTATCATTGAGATATGCCTTATAAGAAACATGCAAATGACATGACTAGACGTGACGCAGGCTACTTAAATTGATACTATTAAAAAATTAAAACTATTTGCACTTGTTTATTAATAGAAATAATCATCTTTTCTCATTAAGTTTTTGAAACTTTCACACCCTAAATATTCCTGTATTTGTAGGAAAGCCCATTTGCAACAGTTCTTCTATTTTGCAAAAAACAAGTGATAAAAGTTTATAGCTGAAACCATTGTCCAAAGCTTCTTAAATATACACATTAAATATTACAATTCGGTTGATGATATTATTAATTGATATTGTTAATAATATTAATTATTAATCCATTAAAATTGATTAAATGCGATTCAGAACTTTAACTTAATGAATATATTTTTTTATGAATGAATGCATACATTATATATCAATACCCGCATAAGAGATAAAATTTAACATACAAAAACCCAGAAAAACCCGCAAATACCCAGAAAAACCCACAAATACCCAGAAAACCACAAAAACCGGGTGGGTTGGGTTTTTGTAGAAAAACCCGGGTTTTTGCCAACCCTGGTGGGGTGCCTAAATATTTTTTTAATTTGGATAAATGATTTTTTGGGACATGTTGGGATCTAGTAGAAGTGTTTTATCAACATGAAATTTTGAATTTCCAAAAAATTTTTTTTTCGATTTGGCCCAGTGAAAAAGTGCTAATTCCCACTTTCGGACGTAAGTCGGCACGGGTTACCGTTGTTCAAATTGCATGAAACTTTTTTTACAATTGTTTTGATGTGAAAGGAAAAAAATAAGAGGGTATGCTTTTCAAAATTCCGATTTTCGATTTTTTTGGAACACCCTAATATACATATAGTATATATATATATATATTCTAGAAATATTAATATGAGAAGGGATAAATAGTACAGTACAAAATAAGCAATTTGGCTTTTTATTCATCACAATTATTAAAAATGATTATAAAGAACATTGTAATATCATTCAAATTGTAAAATAGTTATCTTAAAACAACATGATTAAACTTACTGCTTTGCATTAGGGACAGAGTAAGTAATTTTGAAATTTTTGGACTTTTCATCCTTTCCAAATTTTGCAGTTTCTTGATAACCAATGGAATGGGATTCAGGCGACTCTCCATCACTACCCCCAGGAGTAAAAACACAACCCTACATTTAAAAAAACATCCAGTGCATAAAGAACTCATTTGTACAAAGAAAAAGACAACTGAAATTATACTTTTAAACACATTAATTTCAAATGCATAATGACAAAATAAAACTTAGTGAAAATAATTTAAACGTGTATGCTGTGCATATAAGTATTGTTAATGTAAAGTGTACCAAAATAATAATAATAATAATAATAATATAAATAAATAAATAAAATATCTAAAATTTCATATGTGTTACATAAACATAAGTTCTAAAGCAATTAACTAAGCCTTAAAACAGTACAGTAATTTTCATATAATTTTGAATGTGAAATATTACACTTTTTAAATGTAACGGAGGAAACAGTTCAAATTGTAACCACTTTATATGAACATTTATGTAAGGCAGTTTAAAGAACAGATACAATGCAAGAGAAAAGGATACGAACATCATTTAAATACCCATGTAACTATAAATTTCCTGCCTATTGAAATGATATAATCAATAGAATCAAAGCTCAGTGTAACTGATATTTCTTAAAATGACCGCATTAACAAATTCAATTGAAATGAAAAGTTCAAATAGAATAATTAAAAAATACATGAACAGTAAGGTTTAGAAAACCCGGCAATTTTAGGGGAAAAAGCTTTTTTAGGGGACCATTTTTTTAAAACTGTTGTGGTTCTCATAAAAGCTTTAACTTGTAAATAAACACAATACTGAAATTTTAATCAATGAAAAAGAAGACTCTTACCGCAGATTTAGTGCATGCAACATTTCCCTCATTCAACGAGGTATGCTGGTTAGAAAAGTCAAAAGGAAAGCATGGATTATAAGAGTATAATCCATTTGACTTTTCTACTTCTAGATTATAAAATCTGGAAAAAAAAAGGAAAAATATTATTAAAATACATATCAATAAGAATCTGTACATAGAATATTTTGAAATTTTTTAAAAGTTTTTTGAATCTTGAATCAGTTTGAAACTATCCTTCGATCATTCGAGTTTTCATAAGCAAAAATAAAATTTTCAGAAAAAGATATCAATAGCTCACAAAATTTACAAAGGGGTCTGGCCAGAGAAAATTCGGGTCCGTTGACGGACCCTTCACAAAAATACGATCAAGCAAAACGGACCCTTCACAAAAATAGGATAGAGCAAAACCGACCCTTTACAAAAATCTGATCTAGCAAAACGGATCCTTCACAAAATGCTAAGCAAACAAAATGGACATTTCACACATTATTCATTCAAAAAGCAAATCTGAAATCAAAATACCGCACAGCATATTTCTGTGTAAAAGCCCATAGCTTTTGGGCCTTTTCTGAAGTTGAAAAAGGGAATCGCTTATCTCGCTAATTTTGCGCAAAAAAAAAAAAAAAGTCGGCACTTCCTGCCTGCAATACTGGGCAAGCCATAAATCTATAATGTAAAATGTAGCACTTTTTGTTAGTTTCTTTTAAAGAAATTAACAACTTAAAAAGGTAGTTGTTTTGCTTTAATAGTTCTGCTTGTTTGTTTTATCATATGCAAATCAGAATGACTTGCTGCGATGATGTTGCTGTTATAGATTTCTCTGGAAATGCTGAGTAAGGGTTTTTCTCCCAGGGTTGCATCCGATATGAAAGTCGAATTTTACTTATTTTTCAAGCTAATTACTCTTTATTAGGAGGCAAATAAATGAAAATTCGCTTTAGTTTTTGTTCAGATCATTATTAAAAAAATTTGAAAGCAAAATTAACTGTTATTTTATGAGTCTAAATGTTAAACTCTGAATGGATCGTTTCGTTTTATTTTTCATGAAATTCTGTTAACAGACATTGACAATATGTTTTTCATAGACCTTTAAAATGAAATTGAAAAAAAATTTTGCCTACATAAATTAGTTTATATTCCGTTTTCATACTTTTGATGCCATCACTTTGAAAACTGCAATCTCTTTGCATCCGCTACAGGAATCGGATTTTTCGCATTTTTGATGTTTAATACACCTTTTTAAGAGGAAAATAAATGACATTTGTTTTAATTTTTCATTAAATTAAAAAAAAAAGTTTGCATTTTTTTTTTCAAAATTGTTTGATTTTCACAAAATTGATTTTTCACAAAATAATTTTGTTTTTCACAAAAAACGGACCCTGTCAAAAATCCTGGACAGACCCCTACATTTATGATAACACAAAGTTATGCAAGCCTTGAATAGCGATTTTCAGGAAAATGTAGTTTGACTGCCAAATACTGATATCTAGCCATAGATATGCTATTGGTACATGTACTTTTTATATTTAAAACACACACACACACACAAACAAAATATATTTGAATAAAATCAGTTTGCTTGTTATAGAAGCAAAATTGAGGTCCAGAGTTCAGTATGAAAATATACATTTTCCCTACTAACTCATTATTTTTAATTCAAGGGTATATAATATTACAATTTGACAATTAATCATTCTTTGATAAAATCAAGTAATTAACATTAAAGTAAATCCATGTGAGCTTGTGCACCTAGAAGAGTCATTTCAGTAAAGGGAACTAAAAATTGAAATTATAGACTTATTTTTCTCTCAATTCAACTCCCAGTTCTTCAAGAAATCATAAATGAAAGTAACCACACGGTACATTCTTGGCAAAACCATTAAGTACGTTAATCAAAATGGTATATAGTACGAGAATACCATCTCACCTATGTCATGGCTGTACTAGGGTGGAGCTTAAAAGATTTGAAATTTTTTTTTCATATTTTTCCATCTTTCACCCTCGTATTTGGTTTCATCTATATCAATAAAAAAGAGTGAATGCTTGTATGTTTGTTTGTATACTTGTTCTCTATACAAATCCACAGTTTGCGTCAGATTTTCATCAAACTTGACACAGAGGTTCCTTGATGCCCTAGAATTCTCATAGGCGGGGTCTTGAAATTTTAAAAAATCTAAAAAGCTCAAATTCAAGTTTTTTGTCAAAAAATGACCCTTTTATAGGAATCTAGCCTATTATTAGGCCTATTTTTTTTTAATCGACATGAGCCTTTAGGTTACAAATTGATAAAATTTATGGTATTTAAATATTAGCATTTTCCAACAAAGATTAAAATTAAAACAATGAATTTTCATTTCAAGGCTCACCTATTTCATTTTAGCATGAAATAAGTCAAAAACAATTATAATTCATGTTCTCATTTGGCACAAAATATGTATGATACAGAAAAAAATTTTCTTATCCTCCTATCAGAGGAATTATGCAAAAACATGGATTAAAAGCCTTATACATGTTTCGCTTTTAGCTGGTGCTATTTTTCTGTGAACTTTCCGTGATAATTAAGTTCTTTTGGGAGTTTTTACCTAGAACTTTTTGTACAACCATGTGGACTGAATTCAACCAAATAAGAGGTATGTTACAATAATAAAATCTATATCAATAAAAAATAAACTCAAATAAGAATAGAATTCTTCCAATTTTTTTTTTTTTTTTCTTTTCTGAATGCTATGTTGTATTAATACGCACCCGGGCAACGCTAGGTATAAAGCTAGTTTACTAGAAAAATGATACATATAAAGTTTGAACAATGTATTAAAATATTTAGAGGGAGCTCAATGGCCTCAAAGTTGAGAAAATATCACAGAAATTAAGATTAATTGTAACAAATATATTTAAAGTTAATGTGTTGATTATCAAGCAATTTATTTATCATATTGCACTTATTTATCTTAACCTTTCATATTGAATTAATATTGCATTGATTTTTGTAAAAATTAAGAACACTTTTTCTGCTATGAGGGAAAATTTTTTGCTGATTTTCAACAACTTGTACCCCATATATTTCCCACCATATATTTGCTAATGAGAGCAATATTATTAGGCATGATCACTTATTAATTATTTTAACCTCCTTAGGCCGTTTATAGTCCTGTCTTAAATCCTATAAGTCTGGATCATATTCAAGGTATCTTACCCGAATTTTCAACAGTTAAAATATCACTAAGTTCACTGCACTGAAATCCTCCAAAGTGTTATTTAAAATGGAATTTAAATCAATACTGCTTTTCTTAGAGTAGTTTTTTTGAATCGGGATCTTCATTCTGCGCCACATTGACCTTCACGAAATAACTCCTAACAAATACCACATATAATTAGAAAGTTAAATGACGATCCTGAAATGACTGAATTTATAAATGAATATTCTCAAGTGGCAATTTTAACAGGTTAGTGTAAGTAGTGCAGGAAGCTTGTGGTGAAACCAAAGTTTTTATGTTTTTTAAGAACTTTAAAGATATTCATGTTATGTATACTGATTGCTCCTGGTGACATAAATCTAACATCTGGCTAGGCTATTACAGTACAAAGAATGTACTAATTTGAAAAATGCTTTAGATTCTCACTTTCAGTTTTAACTCTATGCATTTACTTGTACATTTGATTTCCTCTATCTTTCTATCTTCTACTAGCTTTGCAATAGCATTAAATGAAATTTCTGATGTACACTTGTACTTCTTCCCCTCTATATCAATAAAACCCTGATAACCTTGAAAATGTTTAAGCAGGGGATGCTTCAGGAGAAAATTATCTTCAGTCTTACTTTAGAGACTGAACTAATTATCAATTCCATACTATGATGTCTGCAAGCACATGAAGTTTTTTTTTAAAGATAATTTTCTCTAGATGGACACTAGCCACAGAAATGGGACCAGTGTTTAACCTGGCAGTGCAAAGCTCACAGCACGAATATTGACTTACACTACCATAATATTTAGTGACTTCAAAGACAGCCTCAGCTTCTCCTGCACTGGTTATATTATAAGAACTGCCATTAATTGAGAATTTTCTTTCCCAGAAGTAGACACTAATGTTATCTTTTCCCCTGAGATAATGGATTAAAGTTTTATACATTTATTTGAACATATTTTCCGTTCTTAGAGCAATTTTATAAGCTTCACAACTAAAATCTAATAATCATGATATTAATACAAATGCTTCTAAAATAAACTCCAAGCTTTGAATTTCAATCTAATGTGTCCATACTTTCGTCAATATTAAATTGAAACAAAAATATTTTTCGAGAATTTCAGGAACTACAATTGTGTGTGTATGTTTGCATCGTACAACTAAATTACAGAAAATTGCTAATTTGATTTCTTT